>CP135576.1:2629633-2809622 GCA_032401905.1 Swietenia macrophylla
TTTTATTCTATTTTTGTTCGATTTAAAATTATTAAAATTTAATGTTATTATTCAATCTTTTCCTATTAAAATAAGTTTATGGATCAAACCATAACTTAACAATGACCTTCTAGTTTACCAAAGTAAGACAAATTATGGGTAAAATAACGGCATTGTTTGGCACGTTTGCCATTGTGTCTCTAGTAAATAAAAGTTTGGACTTATTGAAATGTACAAGACTATAAGACATACGAAAATAATCCAAACATATCGCAGTTCTAGACTGCAAAATTTGATTTTGGGTAAAAACATGTTCGTGGTTAAAAATAAAAAAAAAACCGTAAAACGACGTTTCCTATAAGAAGAAACCACTGTAACATTTACGTTTTACAGCAGTAATTTTATTTTTTTACCATTGCGGGTCGGCATCAAGATTTTCGACTCCAAAGCCGGTTTTGTTCGGGCTTTGGCTGGTAGGGAATGCGCACATGTCCTTGTAACCTCTTACCAAATAGAGGCTTGGTTAGAGATTTCAACAAAAGAGGGACCAGAGGGTGGTGTGTTTGGCATTGATTGTTTGTCTATCACTGTTTGGGAACGGGAACTTGGTAAACACACTAAAAACTAAGGGCATGTGTGTCTGAAAATTTAAGAAATAAAAAAAAATAATTGCGAAATTAATAAATTAATTACTTACAAGCAAAGCATAGTGTTCCGGAAGTGCCAAGTGGACAGCTAGTAAGGGCAAATGTCTGTCCGTAAGGGCTGATGAACGAACGGGAGAAGAGAGGGAGAGTGGCCCACCCACAGTCCCACGTCGCGTGAGATTTGTTCAGCCACTAAGTCACCACCCCACTCGGGCACAACTCACACCTCCGAAGCAAAACCAAAAATATTTCAAAAAATAATATATATATTTTTAAAATTCCTGGCCCCACCACCCCCACCCTCACATGCCTCTAACTTCACTTGGCCCCACGCTTCTCTCTCTAATATCTTAACTGGCTGGGACTATGCATGGCCCCCGCAATCTGACACACATATCTTCACCGTCGATCCTGCGCGTGTTGACCACTTTCCTCTATCGCAAGTGTACCCCACTCATACCTTTTCTGCCTCTACAAATACAACTTCTTCGGCTTTCCTATCTCTTCACTTTCTGGAGCCACAACGTTTAGAGAAAAATCTCTCGCGAGCTTTACTTTTCTTAAGGATTTGATTAGGCAGCTGCAGTCTCATATCAAGACTCGTCTCTCTTTTCAGCGCTGGCTGGGGGCCCTTGGACTGTTCATCCGGCTGCCACATCTGTGGAGATTATTATTAAATCTTGAAGAAGCAGCAAATCCCATTAGCCTTGTCATCAAAGCCCTCTCAAATTTCTGATATTTTTGTGGGTTTGCTCTTTAAACATGGCTGAGAGCTTAGACGACGGTGAGTTTTGGCTTCCTTCACAGTTTCTCACTGACGACGACTTACTCATGGACGGGGCTAATAGCAACGTTAAGAAAGGCAACAACGATGGATTTCATTTGGAGACTGAAGCTATTAAGCCTTTGTTTCCCTTTGAGTTCCCTTACGGGTCTGCGTCTTTTGGTCACTCTTCTTCGGATCTCAGTTCTCCTGTTGAGTCGGTGGTCGGTTCCACCGAAACCGAGAGTGATGAAGAGGATTACATCGCAGGTTTGACTCGCCAAATGGCTCACACCACTCTTGAAGACGATTTCACACGAACCGACTACGCATTTGCCCCGGAGGAAACTAAGGTAGTAAATCAATAATCAATAAATAGTGTGCGATACTCTTAAAAATATTCTTCGCTGAGTTTGGATTTGAGGATTTTTCTCACGTTTGACATCTTATTTAGGCTCGGTTCGTATCTGGCTCGCCGCAGTCGACGTTGCGTACTGTTGCGAGTGGGTGTGGGTGCAAGCAGGGTTCGAGCCGTGGTAGCCCAACTTATCAATCTCAGGTCTACTCACCGCCGGAAACTTGGGATCTGCTTTATGTGGCTGCAGGGGAAGTAGCCAGGATGAGAATGAACGAAGAATCTTACAGGCATCAGCAGAAGAGAGGGCTACTGGTTTCTTCAACAAAACCATCTCCAATCTCTGTTCCCGTAAAGAATCACCCAAATCTCGTTGATTCTGGTATATACTCTCACCACCAGCAGTCGCTTTCTCACCAGAAGTTGCAAGCCTCACAAGTAACCTCAAGACGACATAGTAATAAATTCTGTCCAGCTTTATATTTTTGTCTTTTGTTAATTCTTCCTCTTTCGTTTTTACAGTTTCAACAACTGAAACAACAGCAGCAGCAGCAGCAGCAGATGATGAAGCAACAGGGTTCGTCAGTTTGGGGAGGACTACAGAGCAAGGGAAATGGACTGTACCAAGTGGGTCTTAACAGAGGAAGAAGTAATGCAAACAATGGTCGGCCTCTTGGTTTGTCGTCGTCTGCATGGCCTCCTCTGCAACAGACTGTACAACAGCAGCCGCAGCAGAAGCAAAACGGGTCGGGTATGCGGGCTGTCTTTCTCGGAGCCCCTGGTGGTAAAAGAGAATGTGCTGGCACTGGTGTTTTCTTGCCTCGACGAATTAACACTTCTGCTGAGCCCCGCAAGAAGCCAGGTCCATCTCTTTCTTTTCCCTTGCATCTCAAACCATTAAATCAGTTTCCTCTGTTTTTGTTTTCAGTTAATCTTGATTTTGAAATTATTTTAATACTCGATTTGAAATCTATTTTAGAATTTCTTTTTTGTTTCCTTCGAGAGACTGATTGCTTGCTTGCTTGGTCTTTTAACAGCGTGTTCCACTGTTTTACTTCCAGCCAAAGTAGTGCAGGCCTTAAACCTGAACTTTGACGACAAGGGCGGTCCGTTCCATCCTCGTTCCGGGAGTTATAATACACCAGATAGTGGTAAATACAATCGGCCAGTTATCATATTCAGTTATCTTCTATTACCTTTATTGTCGGTATTTATTTTGTTTAATTCATGGTGATTCTGTAGATGCTGCTGCTGCTGCTTTGAGGTTTCGAAATAATCAAGCTGTTTCACATTATAAGCGCAATCTCAGGCCGCAGCCAGGAATGAATCACGAGATTCGGTTGCCTCAGGAGTGGACTTATTGACTGATTTCACTTCTGGGTTTCTGCCAAATGTGCTTGTTTCTTGGGAGATTGAGACAAGGAAAAGGAAGAAGATCAAAATTAGAAGCAATTGAAAAATAAAAAAATGGGATATGATGAATAGTTTGCTATAGGAAATAGTAGTAGAGCATAGAATATAGTTTGAAGAAGAAAACAAAAACGATGAAGCAGCAGAATATGGAAGGGTATTTTGGTATAGAATTAGGGCAAAATAAGAATTTCCTCTACTGTTCAGAAAAGCGAATGACGCAGCAGCAGCTTCTGTTCTTTTTGTTGGGCTCGAGGAAAGAGAGAGTGGTGGATGGAAGCAGAGTTTCCCTTCTGCCGTGAATGTTTTTGGGAAGGCAAAAATAGTTTACATATTTGCATAGTAAATGCTGTTCGGTGCCCATTGTTTTTGCCGGGCAAAAATTACTCGATACCCTCATGCATTATTACTGTTGGGTTGTCAGACTATGCTTGTGTTTGCAAGATTTCCTTTCCAGTCTGTCCAGTCCACCCACTCAATGGCCATGGAAGTAATAATAAATAATGATGATAAGTTGTTTTTCGGAGTCATGCCGTTGTTCTGTTTTGCGTTCAGTGTGTTTAACAAGTTAGGTTAAATTAATCAACTCTTCAACTATGGAAGATTTGCTTTCTCCTAGGTCCAACCGCTGGATCTTCGGGTACATGGTCCCTTGATTGCTTTTTATTAATCAAGCTTAGTAATTCGAAATGGATCATATAATACTGTTTAATGAATCGAGTTGATGCAAGAAAGCGACCCGGTGATTTAAGTTTATCAACTTGGCTTTTGCTTGCGAATGCAGTAGCAGTGTATGAATATCTTCGGCTAGCTGTAGATGATTAGACCAAAGGTGTTTAACTTAACACGTGTCAGGAGACAAGCAAGCTTGCGTTACCTTGCCCCATCCCCTCCCTTCTTTTTCAAGGAGATCTTTTTTTAGAATCTCGTATTGGAATTCATCTTCACTGGCCAGCAGCAGTTGCTTTCACCGTGGCCTCACAGTTGATGGCCAGCATGCGTGGCAGCCGGCTAACGTGGTTCGGTCGTGCTCGACCACGTCCTGAGTCATGTACCATACCTTTGGTTCTATAACCCACATGGTGCGCACCACCACCGCTCTTTAGCTGGGTCTCTAACGCGCTTGGGAAATAGTTTTTAGTCGGTTAATGTGTCGTTAATGGTCAAGAATGCGTTTTGTGCGTGCGCGCGTGCTGACTGACCCGTTCCTCCATTTCTGCTCCTATCAACTTCTCTGGTTGATTTTTTTTATTTCCTTCTCATTTGTTCCGGAATTCCCGCCGTAGTCTACTTTCTCAATCTCCTAATTGCTGGTTCCACTGTGTGGATGTTAGGTGTCGGCGGTTGCGCTTTCTAGCTTTCTGTAGGCTGTGTTACCGACCCACATCCACGTGCCAAAGATAAGAAGACCAGATACATCCATGTGATGTTCTTTTTTTTTATTAAACTCAGAATTAATTTGTCCCGTCGACCGCTTCCTTATTCCCTCAACATCACATGAATCCTTCAAGAATCTTTGAATGTATTCATCTTAAAAGTGTCCACATGATGGGAACGTCATAGAGACAGAGATGGGTTTATAAATTCAAATTCGGCGGTTGCTCAACCAACCAACCAAACTACCTGTTACAACACAATTAAAAAAAAAATACACGAAACAAATTGCTGCTGGCTAAAGCTATTGGGTGTGATGAAGATATAATTGTACAAGTCAAAAATGTCAAGTGATGAATTGTTTAAAGAGTTCAATTAGGTTGTATTCGCGTACGGGTTTGTTTCTCAGTAATCTTACGTAGTATTTCGACTCCTCAACGTGGGTATTGCGTAAACGGGTTGTCCAAGAATGAGTGACTAAATTTTGGTCTTGGACGATAGCTGACGGACAACTGTGTGATATATTATTATAAACTAATACAATGCCTCTTGTCATATTCGCGAGAGGTTCATTATTGCTCAAATTTTGCATTCATGAATTGATGCGGCCTAGCAAGGCATTTTATCGAACAGGTAGGGGGAACGTCTTAAATTACCAAGTAATTGACATTTACTACAGATCCTAATTTCATCCAAATAATATTAAGATAATAATTTTTAAAGGGCGACTCATATCATAATTGATAATTTATATAGCAAAAATAAATTAAATTTATGGGAGAGGGGCCGCCACCAGCCGGCCTACGATTTCCATATGGCGCCAAATCGGCGGACCGGATCAGTAGGACCAATAATTTGTAGGTCACATCAACGGTCGTAAATCATTCCAGCATCAGCGACTTTGAGTCAAACAGCCACCGATTCGTCTTCAACCTTCGAATTTCGGGTAATTTTCATGTCATCTGCCTTAATTCTCATTTGGTTTGGTTGTTGAGCAAACAAAAAGGAACAAAATTAAAAAAATGTAAACATGTTAACTAACTTAAGACTCTCATCATTGATCGTCTCAGTGTATGCTTAACTCCAGCTAGTATTTTTTTGGCGCTCAATCACTAAAACTAAAATTCTCTTTAACAGTCGATTGCTTGGGTAGTTCATTAGCATTCATCCGTTCGCCATCGAGATAACTGGAGATGGACGTAGATGATGATAAGAATGTACCACAGAAGAAGAAAGCTCCTTCCGAGGACGACAAAAGGTAATGTGTGTGTGTGTTCTTTTTTACTTTAATATGTTTGTTGACTTCTGAATTTAAAAATTGTTGCCTTTTTCTATGATAAATAGGAGACAAAAAATTTGCCGGGAGTTTGATTAAAGCTGTTCTGAGGGCAGAAGGGGGCGATTTAACGCCTTCCGATTGTGATCAGGTTATTGTTTTGATGATAGAGCTTTGGTTGTGCATAATTATACATCACATTCTCGTGTTTTTGGTTATAGAACATCACGATTGGTTTATGCTATTGGAAGGATGGATTGAATTTGTTCCGCTTAATTCATCGTTGTTGTAACTGAAATACTGGTTGTTAGAGAGCTAGAATGCTTGTTATTTTAGTATCAAGTAGAGAATTCATTAATGAATTCTTAGCTGTGCATTCTGTTTTTCAGGTCATTTATTATTGCACAGTTCCAACACTAGATGTTGTTATTGTCGAGTCTACGAGGTCAGACTCTGGAGGTGATTACCATTAATCCTTAAAGCTGCTTTGAATTTAAGTTATTTCCAATATTTTTCTGTCACTTACCTCATCATATATTTATTAAAATTTGTAGAGGGAATTTTATATATTTGCTCTGACAGATTATTGCAGGAATGCTTGATTTGAAAAGAATGGCTGAAAACAACCAATTTCTTTGTTAAATTTGTTTTGGTATATCAGTAATTGTATTGAATGAATGTTTAATTTTTGGACAACAGGCAAGGGAATCCCGATAAGACATGTTATGGGCAAAAGCGAGATGTTATTGGGGTTGCTTGAAGGAATTTCCACAACGCTGAAGAATGAAGTTTCGATTGTATTCTTTTTAGTTTCTCAGAGTTGATGTTGTTTGTGTTTTTGTTGACATTTTTGACAAAAAAAGAAAGAAAAATTTGCAAGAATAGGTGAATGAAATGTAAGAAAAATAGATTTATGAGAACTAACTGAAATTCATCTATGATATTATTTATGAAGGAAACATTTGGTATTTTTGTAAGACACACATTACCACCTCTTTAGTCCATATTTGATTGTTAGTGGAGGAACTATTCTAAAAATTACTTGTTCACTGTTGAAATACTTGAACCTTTTTTTTGTTGGTTTCAGTTTAAGATGAAACCTCAAATGCACTATTGTGAGGATGATTGTCCGCTTGCAGTTCCCAGTAGCTTTCCAAAGGAGAAGAACTTCATTTTGAGATTGAGATGAAAGGTTTTACAAAAGCCAAGGCAAGATTTTAAATTTGTTATCTCTATCTATTTTTTATTATAAATTTTCACTATGATAAGCATGTGAATTCTGCATATGACTTTCTATCATTGCTTGAAAAAGTTTAGGATTACCATTAAAGGATTTGCACCAGGTATCATGAATTGAATCTCACTATCAACCTCTCTCTTGTTCTGATGTTAAATTTTACTTGTAGTTGTTTCAGGTCATTGCTGATGATTTCCAGTTTGTAAAGGAGGTAAAAAATCTATAAAATTTGTTGCATAATTTGTTAAATTAGATAATTAGTCCAAAAGGTTGCATATGGAGTACAATACACAGGTTTTCAACTCCTATGAAATGATGCAATTCTAATTAGTTCATCATTCTGGATCTCATGCTGTTGTTATTCTGCTCTGCTGAATGCTGGCAGCTAAGGTGCAATCTGTACAGCATTCTATTTATTGTCTTAGATATGAAAATTATTTCACAAGTAGTTTTTAATTCATTTGGATAGGTAATAAATGAAGGACAGAGTTAATAGACACCAAGGGCACCTTATGAAGTAAAAGTAGGTAGAAACTTGTTCTTGATCCTTTATGCCTCCTCTTCTGTGGATGCATGTGGAATGATTGAAGTTCGCTGAGACATATATTGTGTTCAGGATTTCTGCGAAGACAGGTGATGCGAAATTTATTCTTTCTCACACAGAAGGAGAACCATATTTCTTTACTTTTGAAAAATTGGATGTTTGTTTGGCATTTCTCACTTTTAATTAACTTTCCATTTTTGATGTGTTTGGTTGTTTCTATAATTCTACCTAGCATGTAGTTTGTCAGACTTTAAGATGACTGCCAATTACCCTATCAGTTACTCTTTTTATGTTCCTTACTTTACTAATTTGTGGAGCTAAAAAACCATGACTCAGCAAAAAAAGAGCTTGGGTTCTGCGAAAATTGGATGTTTTGTTCCTTATCTTTAGCTGTAATCATGAACCATGCACTTGTTAATGTGTTCATTATATAAAACTAGGTACCTAAAGGTCTTAAGATGGGAATTGGAGCAATGAGATGGGAAGAGAAAGCGGTAATATATAGTTACAAGTCAGTACCTAACTCTATCTCCTCTCACACCTGTGGTAGAAGGTTATGAGGAAGTTCATTTCGAAGTGAAGCTCGTTCATTTCATTTAGGTAAACAAACTTCTCCCAAATTGTTGTTTATATTTTCGTCCGTTTAGCTTGTGAACATCATTATGAGAGATTTTTTGACTGGCAAGCTGTGAGGAGCTAAATGTTTCCATGTAGTGATTTTGGCATAAACTTAATTCACTGATAACTCCCAATTCATATGCTAAATATCAAGTTGTTTTTCTGTTTGATATTCATGGATTCCTCTGTCTTTCCTCTTTTGTTTAATCTTATATAATCCTCTGTCTGAAGATATCAAGTGTTGGTTAGTCCAATATTGTTGAGTTTGCCCCTAGACAATATAATTGCCCTGTTTTGTAAAGCTAGTCATTGGTCTTGATGGGTCTAGATTAGGTGCTTGTCCAGTGGTATGGTCCTAATGGCCAGGCTACCAATAATAATGAATGAATGCAAACTACAGTTATGCATAAGTCATCTGCAATACTAGTTATTTTGCACCTTCTTAAAGAAAACAGAAAATTGAAAAAGCTTTTTATTGGTGCCCTTAGTCATGAGAAGGCTATCAATTCTCTCTGTTATATTTCAGTTGCCAAGCTCTCAGTGATTGATCTCTCAAGTTTTGCATTGATAGGTACAAGACATGCTCGGTGATGGACGTCTGATATAGCGCTGACTTCATGATGGAAAAGGTGTGTTTCATTATTTCATTTAATCACCAATGCAAAAACTAGATATTTTGCTCTATCTGTAGGCTGCTCAATTTTAATTGTTCAAGACTTTGTATATTGTAGGCAGGCAATAATGATGCCTTAGGCAGATCATAAGACTGGAATTTATTTTCAAGATACAATAAGTTTTGGCTTCTAAACGACTCAGTGTCTCTTCCTAAAATAATTTAATTGCTTAATCCAGTGAAGGTTTAATTTGTTTACTTTAGAACTAGTTGTATTATCCATTGTTTTATTTTTTGCTTGTTACTACTCAGATGACTGCTCGCGTGGTTTTTTTTTAATCTTTTTTATTACTTTTTCTCTCTCTTTTTCTTTTTCTTTTTTTTCCAATATTCTTCTGTATGCACTTGCTACATGGCTTTCTTACATGTGTTTGTTTCTTATTGCACATGAAGTGTCATGATCTTCTTAATCTTTCGAATATTAGGAGAGTTTCCAATGGATTGTCCCCTTCATGACAGTCTACTTTGAGTGCATTACAAGGTCGTCTATGATATCTGAGTTGATAATGACGGTCAGCCTTTGGAGTTCAGTTTTGGAGAGGGGCCGGTGATTTCACCATTTTGTAGGTGAAAAATTCCATGAGAAGCTTGACTTTTTGGATTTTGAATTTGTAAAATGATGTAGAGATATTTACCTAGTTGATTTGTCAACTCTAATTTCACTTGCCTATATTTATATGAAACTTTGATTTTGATTGTTATTTGTTACATTTGTAATCTAGTGGGAATTTGATTGTGTTATAGGTGCCTGAGGGATTTGAAATGTGTGTTTGCTTGATGCTGCCTGGAGATTTAACTCTTGTCACCTGCTCTCCTTATTATGCATATGACTAGTTTCCGTGGTTATACTTCTATTCCAGTTGAGCCTCTGTCTTGTGGAACTTGTAATCACTAGATTATTGTCTCAATCAATAGTCACTTCCCCTTTTTTCTTCCAATATCAAGTTATAATTTTTTTGCTTCCCATATAATTAGGCCAGCTAACATTCCTGTGCCAATATTCAATGGAAGATTGAACTTCTTTGCGTTGAGATGCCAAAGGTGATTGGTTCCTATCTTCTTGGAAAATTTTCTATTATTTTCTAGTTTTAGAAACTCCTATGATTGCCGCCATGGTTTTTATGTTTTTTTTTTTTTAAATATACAAATTAAAGAAATTCTCCCTCCAAGGTTGGTGTGAGGGAGAATTGATCCCTTAATCTGTTACTTCCATGGCAAGAAATCAAATCAACTAGGCTATCCCCTTGGGGACGCCATGTTTGTTATGGTTGTCAATATATAAGGATGATTAATCTGCGCTGGTTTTTAATTTTGGAGTGTGTTTCTCAACCTTTGCAAGTATGCACCTTTTTCCCTAAAGTTACAGGCTACTATGCCTCGAGTACTAACTTGATTTAAGTATGAATTTACGTGCATACTCATGAGCTTCTGTCTGCATATTTACTCAGTGCAACTGTGTCCTTTGGACAGTATATACTAATTTTTGCAGCTGGCAAATCCTATTAGATTTTTTTACTCTGAAAAAACTTTGTATGGCAATTCCAATTAGGAGTTAAAATTTCAAGGAAAGTGGTTTCTCCATTTAGTGCTTATTATTCTGTAAATTATTTTGAGAGTAGATGGGTTAAAAATGAATCACTGCATTTGATGCAGCATTTACAACTCGATCGGATTTTGAATGTTTTAAGGATGCTCATTTGCTTTGTCGGTAAAGCATTGACATTTTGCATTATGACTGTGATTCAGATTTTATCTTTTCTGGCCATAACATCCCTACTTGTGTTAACTTTACTGAACTGATCATTGTTTTGATGCATGATTTAATCCTTGTGTTGGGACTGGACTGGTCTTAACTTTCAGACTATAATGGATGAAGCAGAAGGATTGGAGTGACTATGTATTTTTGGATCATTTAAAGTTCTGCTGCATTTAGCCACCTAGCGGCTATTGAGTTTTATATGGTGTTGGATTATATGTGTATGGCATTCATATGCTTGTGTGTATGTTGATTCTTAGTTAACTAAGTAGTTTCAACGGTGCAAATTGGTGAGTCTGTCTTCACTTTGTAGTGCTGATGTGCTATATTGATTATTCAGTTATATTCATTAAGGTTGGAGGTAGATAATGGTTGATTTGCAAACTTGAAACCCGATGTTATTATTTTATCTTCAGGGTGATAGGCTGTTTAAAGAAGGGAAGTTTGAACTTGCAAAGGCAAAATATGAGAAGGTAATATTTTTGCTTCTGAAAACAGCTCATCATTTTAGTCCTGATTGGAGTCTTGACTTTCTGTCCCAAGTTTTTAGTTCGGCACAATTATATCAAGTTACACTCGCAATAAAGTTAACAAGTTTTTTGGTTCAAGCCATGAGCTGCTTGCTTGTGTTAGAAATCTATAATTACATGTCAGTTACAGTTGTTTTTACCAAGCTAGCGGCCCTATTGTTCACATGGTTGGCACTGTTCTATCCATTTTGCATCAAAGAAAGAGATTGGGGTTTTTTTTTTTTTTTTTTTTTTTTTTTCAGTTTTATCATGTTTAGGCATCCTACTGCCTTTTAAAACTGTTGTCTTCTTAATATGATGACCGGCTCAAGATTTCTTAATTAACTTCCATTACAGTTTCTTATAGTTTGTCTATGGAGACAGTAAATGTGTTTTCTGTGATTATGTAACTTTAATGCTTCTGTTTAACTTTTCAAGTTTTTATCTAACTCCATTTGGTGACAGCCACACAGGAGCTTCGAGAATTTAATCAAGTTAACCCACAAGATGAAGAGGAAGGGAAAGAGTTTGTAGATAAAAGAGTATGATTCTTTTTCTTTCTGGAGTGAAAATCTTTTACTCATTTTCTTGGTAATTGAGCTGTCTAATCTTTATGCTGCTATGTTTTCTAATTTTGATCAATTTCTTTCCCTGTTTGGATGTATGAAGAATTTTTTACATCTGAATGTAGCTGCGTGCGACCTTAAAATGGGAGAATGCAGAAAGTCCATTAAGGCATGCAATAAGCTATGTTTTTTTTAACTTTGGGATCATGTTGTTCACCCCTCTTCAATCCCCATTTACCTGTTGCTTTTTATTTGGTTCATCAATGACCTATTTGCTGAATGGGGATGTTTTTCTAGCCGAGATTGCTGTTCATCATTAAGTTGCAAATATTTTTTCTTCAATTTCCAAATTAAAAGGTAATATCATCAAATATTTTGATGTTTATGTATGTTGTCAATTAGCTATATAGAATTTGAGTAGCTGAACCGTAATAACTGGTTGTAAGTTCATGAAAGCTTCTTGTTGGTTCCATTTTTCTTGTCAACGGCCTGAATAAGTTGTCTCAGGGTCATGCTCCAGTGTGGGTATTGAATTGGACTAACAGAGGCCTGGTTATGGGTAATGTTTAACTTTATCATGTAAAATTATTCTCCTTAGTTCTATTGACAAGTGAACAGGATGAACTTGTGCAATTGGTTTGAAAATTTCCCCTTTGAACACAGTATTTCTCTATAAACTGGTCAAACGCTTGGCCATGTTTGCCATTTCCTTGTGATGGTTTAACCAATTGCTCTCCTTCTTCAGGGTTGTTTTTTGAATTTCGATCTTTCAATGCTGGAATTGTGCAGGTCTTAGAGTCAAAACCCGATCATGCAAAGGCCCTGTATCACTGTGGAATGGCCTACATGGCTGCTGGAGATTTTCAGGATGGTAAGAGTAATTGCGAAATGGTAGTTTTACGTGCTATATTGGAGATGATCACTGGATTTCTGATATCTATTTCTAAAATTGTTTACCAGTGACTTTAGATGCTGAAAGTTGTCAACTGAACCTGATGCTACAGCAGCACTTTCAAAATTGAAGGAGGAGCAGGTGTGTTGAACGACTACTATATTTTTGTATTTTAGCCAGGCAGGGGAGAAGATGCATTTTTACATTGTTCTGTATGTCGTCATTTTGATGTGCAGAAAGTTGAAAGGAACGCTAGGAAACAATTCAAAGGACTGTTTGACAAGAAGCCAGGGGAAATTTCTGAAGTGGGAACTGATACTAAAACCGAAGATCAAGCTGCAGGCGAGAATGAGAAAAATGATGGTCAGCAGGATTCAGAAGGGGATGAGTTGCAGGAATTTCACAAAGCTGCTGCTAATGCACCTCAAAGAGGTTCGTTCTACTGCTTTTGGCCCACTAGTGGAAGACTATTTTCTGCTCCTGGTCTTCAAAGATGTACCATATTGTGACATAAAAGTACTAAAGACGGGCAGCTAACTTCCTAAGGTACGGTTTTTTAATTATTGAATCTATTTGTCCCAGTTGTGCCCATAACTAAGTTCGAGTTGGGGAAGGAATTAAGTAGCATAGTAACATTTTAATGTATCACCAAGAAATAAAATATAATAAAGTATAATAGTTTTTCACATTCCTCTTTACAAAAATCAGAAATTTTTAATTATTCTACTGTTAAGGTAGATCGAAGAACAGACTTCATCCTCATGTACGACTTGTCATGTGGACTCAAATAATTTTTTTTTTTTTCAATTTTTGATGTTCGCAAGGGTTTGAGCACTAAAGCATTAGGTTAAATTAGCTTTTATATCATGTTAAATTTGGCACATTATATAAAAAATTAAACTTGGAGGTAAGAGTTCACAGGTTATATTTAACACTTTTTACCTAAACAATGGAATGCTTTTGGAAATATTTGACTTCATTGATTCTTAATTTGTTAGCTATGAGATTTAGCAACTCAACCTATATGTTTGATATACTTTAATAGATGCATCATTTGTAAGTAACACTAGATCAATCATGATTTTGTATCTATATTTAGAGTATTTGCATTAATATCCCTCGGATAAGTGGCAGCATGTCTGTGAGATCCAGTTGTTAGGATTAAACAAAATCCCCTATTACGAAGTACAAAATACTAATGCATAGTACTCTCCCTTGAATAATCATAGTTATTACGGCAAGCATATTTTATTCTGAGCATCACCAATCATAATCACATTTCACAACCAGATTCAAGATATTAGAAGAAGAAGATTGAATATGCATGGAACAGTAGTCGCAGATAATTAAGCTGTTGGACTTGTAGAAGACACTAAACTTTAGAGTTGATGCCGGCAGAGGACCCAGGATCAGCGTTGTTGGCCACAGCAAGAGCTCGGGCCTTGATTAGGAAGAATCCAATACCGTGACCTGCAACTGCAACTACGAACACGCCAAGATTGTAAGACATGACAGAAAGCATGACCATGTAAGCAAAACCCATGCGCACAACATAGACGAAAGCCTGAATCAACAGGCTAATCATCGGGTTCCTTCTTCCTCTTCCAATCTGTGGAAAGACCGACAAGATCTCTACTGCAAATCCTAGCAAGAACACAAAGCATAGAGCTAATATATACATGCCGAGACTCCTTTCAGGCCATCCTGAGAACCAAACGATTGCCTCTTTTCCCCAGTAGAAGCTCATGTGCATGATCATATCCATTGATGTCGAGTTCATGCTTCCATCTGACGTTGATCCTGGAGTCATGGGCATGCCACTATGATCCTGACCATCCCCAGACATTTTTTTAACTCAGAAAGAAAGAAAATCCTGTAAGTTACTCGAGATGAAAGAAAGGTTGTTCTGAAGCAGCTTAATTTTCTTGGGTGTATCTAAATTCAAATAAATAGAAGAGCAGAAGCTAATTAAGGACAAAATATAGAGGAGATAATGACGAGGAGGGAGAGACACAATACAGTTTTTTTGTCCAAGCTTCTTGTACGTAATACAGCTGCTGCAGAAGGTATTATTCAAGAAAAACTAGGGTTAATTTGAGTCATAACAATGGCGTTAGTGGAGCAATAAAACAAGGGCCACCCCACCGAGCTAAAATTCTTGCAATATGGAACCAGCCAAGAAATGAAAGTAATGAACATGATTTCTCTTCAACGTGAAACCTAAATCTTTATTGTTGAGAGGTTTAGCATTTATCCATCCATTTCCGGATGTTATTGTTTGATGGAGACGTGAAAGTTACCTTTTAAAACCAGCGGCTAAAACACAGGTTCAAGGACATTGACAATGCATTAAAATATGAAAATGGAAGAAGCAATTGAAACCAGACTTAGCACTCGAATGGCCCAATTGGCTGCTTTCGGTAAAAGCATTTGATATATTTAAACGCATAATTAATTAAAAGAGCACACAGAAAATGATCTTGCTTATGGTGTAGAATAGGACAAACTTTAATTGGGTCTGCATTTATGAGTCGTGTTGGCTTTATCTATTTTTCAACGGGTCGAGAGCTCGCATGCAGGCCACAACGGATCGACCTTACAACTCTACTCCTATCAAGCTCAACATATTAGATCAAAGAAATTAAATAAAATTAAAAATTTAAGGTGCTAATTATAAATCAAATTTTAAAACTTTTTTTTTTATTTGTGTTAGCTCTTACAAAATTACTGCTGCCTGTAAAAAAGCCCAATTAAAAATTGCGGTACATCGGACAAGTCGATACATTTTCATTTAACACACCGTCAATGCTCCCATGCACATCGTATTGAATTCCAGTTACTGAAATAACGAATTCCAATTTCATGGTCATATATCTTTCATTGAAGCACATTGAATTGGTGTTTTTAATCCATAATTAATCCGTTCTTATTACAGTTCATCATAATATACCGACGAGTTCCCAAATCCTGTCCCCGTCCCTTCGCAAGCACAGCAATACAAAAACAAGACTATTTGGACCATGTTAAAGCAGTGGGCTTATGCTCCATTAGCACTTGGAAGGAGGAAGATCCGAAGACTTGTGGGAGTCCGATTCAGACCCTCCGGACTTACTAAAAACCACCCGACTTCCAAAGAGTAAATACCCAACAGCATGGCCAAAAACGGCAGCGAGAAAAATACCACCATTAAAGGACATGATAGCAAGCATTACCATGTAAGCCATCCCAGAACGCACCGCATGCATCGCAGTTTTGAAAAACCCTGACGCAATTCGGTTTGCCCCTGGCTTGATGATGTTGCAGTGGTTTAGCCACTCAATCACCACCGCTAGAACGAAGACGAATATCAGCGCCCTGACGTACATGCCCGTGTTTGAACCTGGCCAGTCGTGGAACAAAACCTCCGTTTTGTGTCCCCAGAAGAACGTCATATGCATCAACGCTTTCCGGTGAACGTGCACTCCTGTTGCGTTCCACTCCTCGTCGGGTGAAGCCGCCATCGTGATCATCAACTTATCTTCTTACTTCTTCCTAATTTGTTTGTGTTGGTTCTTAAGGTTGTACCATAAGGATGACCAGAGGATTTAATAACTTGATAAAGACAGGCAGAAATGGAACTTTCGAAGATTTTCTTGCTTTTTTTTTGGCCTGTTACTGATCTACGCTTGTTTACAGTGAGAGTGTAGGGTACTTTCCAGGTTTTCTACCATTTCAATTTGGGTTCTTAAAGTTGCTTGCAGTGATGTCTTATATCAGGGTTGAAGCTTTGGAAGCGTTTGCCATGTACGGGTTACATGGACGCATGAGAATGGAATATTTTTCGGCCACAAATGCGCTATGATTCGTTTCCAAGTAATCCCCCGGATAAAAGTGAGCAGAATATCTAACGCAACTGGTATTTTTGCGAGCCCACACAGGGAGTATGATGTGAACTGAACTCCACGTAGAGATTCAACAGCAATGTTTGTCTGTTTGCTGACTGTGTAATTTGCCGATTAAGCACGGAATTGAACATTCGGACTTGAGAATATTTGTAGTGGAATTACTTTGTTCGGTGCTCATCTGCCTTTGTGTTGTGATGTGATATTATATCCATTGGCGGCGAATCCACTTTCGAAAATGGTTGAGAATATGTTACCATCGCATATTCTTATCAAAAGCACCATTAGCATTAGAAATTACAGCACAATAATGAATCGCAAAAACTTCAATTCCAAAACAGAGATGAGAAAACATTTCACCATTGTTTGCACCTTCGAGCTTCAAGTTAAAAGAGTTGAATAATCTGCAGAACGATCGATTGATATATATGTTGGACTCAAGAGTCATTATTTATCATTACTGGCCAGGCATGATATAGCAAACTGTTCTGCAACAGTACCCGCAAACGCAAATCTTTATTTATTAGCCATAAATAGCTGTATATTTTTGTTCACTTAGCCAGTAATATGAATGGATTTGGTTTTATGTTTGTTGGTCTCTTTTTTGATAGCCTCTTTCTTGGGAATTGTCACAAGGAGCAGATCTTTCTCCATATGAGCAGTCAATTTATCAACCCTAGCGTTTTCGGGTATCTGGAAACGTCTTGTGAACTTGCCGCTGGTACGCTCCACACGGCACCACCAGTCTGTCTTCTCTTCTTTCTCGATCTTCTTCTCCCCGCTTATACAGAGCACTTTCCCATCTTCGATTTCCACCTTCACATCATTTTTCTTAAAACCTGGAAGTTCGGCTTTGTATATGTGTGATACCGGGGTCTCGTTCCAGTCAACCGTAGTTAAAGATGACTGAAGCTGCTGCTGCTGCTGCTGAGCATGGTGGTATGAATCGTTCCATGGTTCGTGATAGAATGGATTCGGGTGAGGGAAAATGGAGTTTCCTGGAGGACCAAAAAAGCCACCGGGCATGCTAGACATCTTTATTAATTGTTGTATGTCATGGAATGGAAAGAGTGAAGCTGTATTTATAGACTGTGTTATTGTTACTTCACGCAAAAGGTATAAATAATTAAGAAATGGCATCAATAAGGAGAAAGAACTGCGGATTCTTTGAAGGGAATATAATTGAGAAATGGTGTAAGAATCAAGAATGGACCAGCTTAGATTTGTGCTTATTCCTTATCGGAATACATGCACAGCAATCTTAATTTATTTTCTATGGAAATTGGTGAGGAGATAAGGCTCAGTTTCAAAAAGAAATACAGTTGTTTGCACTTTGTGATTTTCAAATGCGTGAAGGGTGGTGATTTATAGTGACTGTAACACCACCCTTGATCGGGCCAAGGCTTCTTCTCATCTGGATCCCAATTTTCAGCAGTCCAAAAATAAAAGAGAGAGGCTAAGGGATTAGTTATAACTTGGAAGGGTACATTCGGGCTCACTCAAACCTAAATAAACTGATTTCGCCCAACCAACACAGTTTTTAAATCTGCCCAGTTAGATCTTGGACTAGTATGAATTCGGGGTAAACTTTAGTGCAAGGGCTTGCATGGATCCTATCCAAGGCCCATAGTAAAGGGTTAACCATGGGACAGATCAACGCCAACCCATATGCCAGAACCTTCTTAGTTCTTACAAGATGACGTGGAAAAGACCCATAAGAGACAAATTATTAATGTTATGATAGCATGCAGGGAAAAGCCGATTCAACCAGCCAATGCCACGCAAGACGAAGAAGATGGCGGAAGGTTATAGATGAAACATGACACATCCAGCTTGATCATCAAAGACGAGAAGAACCCAGATAATTCAAGACCTCAGAACCTAAATCTCTATAAATATCACCATCTGCGCTCAAGTCAATTCATTAGTAAAGACTCGAGCAAGTATACTTGTTCCAAATTTATCGATAAAACACCAGCAATAGCAACTAGCTTCTTTTGTGCGTCCTTAATCCTCTTCCTTAAGCAAAGATGTCTTTGATTCCATCTCTGTTCGGGAACAGGAGCGTTTTAGACCCATTTTCGTCGGACGTATGGGCTCCATTTGGCTCTAGCAATGAGGCGTCGACATTTGCCAATGCTCAAGTCGACTGGAAGGAAACCCCAGAAGCTCATGTTTTCAAGGCTGATCTTCCGGGACTAAAGAAAGAGGAAGTGAAAGTTGAAGTCGAGGACGGGAGAGTTCTTCAGATAAGCGGAGAGAGGAGCGTCGAGAAGGAAGACAAGAATGACAAATGGCATCGTGTTGAGAGGGGCCGCGGCAAGTTCCTCAGGAGGTTCTGGCTGCCGGAGAATGCAAAGATTGATCAGGTGAAGGCATCAATGGAGAATGGCGTCCTCACTGTCACAGTTCCAAATATGGAGGAAAAGAAACCAGGGGTCAAATCCATTGAGATCAGCGGTTGAGATCTCCAATGTATCAATGCTATTGTCGCCTTTTCAGCTCCAGTTCAGTTATTGTCTTATCAAGTGTGCTGTGTCTACGTTTGATACAGGTTGATACGTTATCGCTCCTTTCTGTAAGATGTGAAAAACTGGTTGAAGTAATAAAATATATTATTCCCCGTGAAAATTAAACATCAGAATTTCTTCCAAATTGAGCTGTTCGGGTTTAAGATAAACATAACGCTATCAAATTAGACAAGCCATTGATTTGATATCCTGAATCAGCTTCGCTAGGTTTCTGTACGAGGACCCGCCTTCCTTGACAGCGTTAGCAACGAGTTTTGCAATTTTATCTGTTGATTCCATGATCTCTTTTTTTCTTATGATCCACAAGTCTCTGACCAACTTCTCAACCGTTGATCTATCACAAGTGTCCGGCACATCAAACCCTATTGTCCAACGCTCGCTCGCACGCCTGCTATTAACCCATTGATCACCAATCTGTGGCCAACAAATCAAAGGCACTCCAGCTGCCATACTCTCCGGAGTCGAATTCCAGCCAGTGTGGGTCAAAAACCCACCGATGGCTGGGTGGGCCAGAACCTACTCTTGTGCTGCCCAGCCAACATTGAACCCTCTTTCTTGGGTCGCTTTTTCTAGTTCCAGTGGGATTGACCCTGTATTCTCGGCCTTTTCAGTAATCCAGTCGGATTTTTTGACCCAGAGGAACCGCCTTCCGCTGTTGACTCTTCCATGCCTAAACATTTTCGAATGCTGGAAAGCTCGTAATGGGTTTGTCTATGTCGTTATCCGCAATTAAACAGTGTTGGTAATTTTTTTCTTTTTACAATAAATATACATATAAATGTAGAGGCAAAAAAAATAGGGCGGCCAACTTTTTTATTTTTTAGAATTTTACCGCATACTCCCATCGCTGGACAAAGGAGAGAAAATATAAAAATATAATATATTAATAATTTTAGTTAATACTAGTATATTATTTAGTATATATTTAATAAATTTTAAAAATTAAATAAATAAATTAATTAAAATATAAAATTTTATTAATTTTTTTAAAATTTGTGATAATTTTATTTTTTAATAAGTTTTGTGAAAAAATATATTTATTTTTAATTTTAAATTAACTAATTAAAATATATATTTTAAATTTATTTATTATTTATAGATAAAAATTTATATTTAATTTTATTTAATTTTTAGCATATGTTAGATATATTTTATAAAATAATATTTATTTAAAAAATTTTAATTATATATGTATTAATTAATCAATAAATTAATTTAAAATTATTAATTATTTTATAAAATTTTATTATATAAATTTTTGAATGATGTTAATTAATAATTACAAAATATTTAAATTTTTTTTATATAAAGTATTTTTATGTTATAATAATCATATTACAAAATTTTAAGAGTTCAAATTATTTTTTAAATAATATGATAATACACTAATAATATTTATTTAAAGTTTAATTAAAATTTTGTATTATTATAAAATTAAAATATAAATTAATATCTAATATAAATAAAAATTGAATAAATTAAAATTTTAATTATAAAAAATAAATAAATTAAAATATATTTAATTTTAATTAGTTAATTTGAGATTGGAAGAAAAAGTAAAATTATCTTTGCATAAAACATATTAAAAAGTAAAATTATTATAAATTTAAAAAAATCATTAGATAAAATTTCTTACAATATTTTTATTAGATTCGTTTATGTAAAAAGAGAAGTAAATATATTTCTATATAAATTTTTTTACAAATTGAATTTGTTAAATTTTATCAGAGGAGTAAGAATAAAATTCTTATTTTATGTAAAAAATTTTAAAAAAATTAAATAAAATATGATTATATTATTAATTTTTATTTAAAAAAAAAAAAGAAAAATCTGGCAATAATTGCTAGAAGATGATCACCTGGGAATGGAAGCTCTCTTTCCTCCATGAGCTTGATAGTATGGAATTAAATCCAAGTGCGGGAAGCAGTGACGATTAGAAAAGCGATGACCGGAATTTGAAGCTCCTCCCCGACATCAATACTCAAAGAACACAATAGACCGTCTGTTATAATAAATGTTGGACGCCGCCTCCGACACTGTGAAGTTTAACACCTCTCGGAACGCCGGCTTGTACTCAGCCTTCACGGCGTCAAAAACATCTTACTTTGGAATTCCAGATCGCAGAAGATCGGAAGGTTGAGCACTAGGGATCGACATGAATTGAAATCTGGGGAAACGACTGGAGAATGATGTTATGTCGTTTACGAAGGTCATCGTTCTGATCAGTGTTTACGAAGGTTGTTTTGAAAACCTTCATGACCTTCGTAAACGACTGGAGAATGATGTTATGTCGTTTACGAAGGTCATCGTTCTGATCAGTGTTTACGAAGGTTGTTTTGAAAACCTTCATGGCTGAGAAGCTCGGCTAGTTTCATCATCGGTTTGATGTGCCCCTGAACACAACGTGTGGAACTTTTACTTCATTTTTTGATCAATCCCTGGAGGAAAATTAAACCTGATGTAAGGATACCACAAGTTATGAGAAGTAATTGATTTTGATCAGACGGTGTTCAACTATGCTTCTCAAATATGCGAGCGTCCACCGTAAAAGTTTCAGGTGTAACTGTCTCGCCTGAATTATGTTTATTAAGGAAAAATTTTAAAAAAATTAAATGAGTTATATTATTTATTTATTTTATTAAAAAATTATTTTAATTTTTATAATTTTACATTCGTAATTTTTTTATTAATTAAATAATTCTATCGTATTACCATAATTAATGTAATGAAATAATTTTATTTAAAATTTTTAATTAAAAAAATTAAAATGATCAAAATAGACTTTTTATACTGAATATTTATTAAAATATTTATTAAAAATTAAAATTAAAAAAATTAAAATTTTTATAACAAAATATTTATTTAAGAAATAAATATTAAATATATTATTTAAATTAATGCATCAGAATTTAGATTACAAATAGGAAATAAGCATCACAAGAAAGCCATTGTTTTGATATCTTCTATCAACTTGTCTAGATTGCTGTAAGAGGACCCACCTTCTTTGACCGCATCACGGGCCATTCTTGCAATTTCATCCGTCGATTCCGTGATCTCCTCCCGCTTATCATCCATCAAGTGTCTCACAAACTTCTCAACCGTTGATCTATCACACGTGTCCTTCATATCAAATCCAATCTTCCAAACCTCACTCACACATCTGCTATTAACTTGTTGGTCTGCAATTTGCGGCCAGCAAATCATGGGCATTCCGGCTACAATGCTCTCCAGCGTGGAGTTCCAGCCGCTGTGGGTCAAAAACCCGGCAATCGCTGGGTGGGCCAGAACCTCCTCTTGTGGGGCCCAACTGATGATGCACCCTCTTTCCCTGGTTGCCTTTTCAAGTTCCATTCGGATTGATGCAATATTCTCGGACTCTTCTGTAATCGAGTCGGATCTTATGACCCACAAGAACCGTTTTCCGCTGTTGACTATTCCATGCCAAAACTCTAACATTTGGTCAAGGGTGAGCCGGACCAAACTCCCAAAACTGACATACAAAACAGATCTCGACGGCTGAGAATCGAGCCACGTCAGGCAGCTTTTGTCTTCGTTACGTAGAATACCGTTGGATGAGATGGACGGCGAGGTTTCTTTGATGCGCGATTTGAAGAGAGCGTCCAGTGGGCCAATGGTGTAAACTTTGGGGTACAAAGAGGTAAGTCTAGAGATAATGGGGGCTTCAATTTCGTAACAGGTGTTGAGAATGAGAGCAGAAGCTCGGGTCATGGTAGAGGTTTCTCCAAGGAAGAACTGCAAAACGTATTCATCGGCTGCGTCAACTCTGCAAATGCCTGGAAGATCTTTACGCCGAAAAACATTCTCGAATCCTGGAATGCTCGTAATGGGTTTGTCCATGTCGTTATCTGCAATTTCATGGTGCTTCTGAATAAACTTGTGTCATTCGTCCAAAACAAAATCCATTCATAATATGTGAAAGTGAAAACCTTTTAGTGCAGGGTTTCTCGTTCTACAGAAGGTGGCATACATAATTGAGCATGCATTACAGAATTAACGATCCCAAATAACATAATCTCAGAGTCACGAATATAACAGGAGATTATAGTGACTAAGGCTTCTCCTTCCAATTATCAAGTTACAGACATGAAAGAAAAGGACCAAAAATTGTGGCGTCCTTGATGGTAATTTACCCTTCTTCAAAAGTCCTAAACATCATTTTAAAAACTTGCAAGAAAATTACCTGGAAATGGAACCTCCCTTTCCTGGATGAGCTTGGAAAGATGGAAGTAAGTCCAAGTGCAAGAAGCACTGTAAGTCCGAAAAGCGACGACAGGAATTCCAAGCTCTTCCGCAACATCAATAGTCGCGAAAGACATGATGCCATCTGTTATAATACACGTTGGCCGCCGCCACGGTCCTGTTTCCTTACTTAGTGAAGTCAACAGCCGGCGGAACCCGGGCTTGCACTCAGTCTTGATGGAGGTGAAAAGATCTTTGCCAGATAAACCAGAAATACGGAGATCGGATGGTAGACCATCAGGAATGGACCTGAAATGAAACTTGGGAAATCGATTGCAGAAGGAAGTTATATCGGCGTTGCCAAGTAGACGATCGTGGTTTGTATCAGTATTGACAAAGGTGACATGAAAACCTTCATGGCTAAGAAGCTCGGCCAGTCTCATCATTGGCTTGATGTGGCCCTCTGCAGGGAAAGGCAAGATCAGTGCGTGAGGAAAATGAATTTGCTCCATTATCGAGTGATGAAGATCTTGCACTTGTTTCTTTGTCATATATGGAAAATTCAAAGCGTTGAATTATTTGCATAGATCTTACCTGGTGATCCAATATACAAATACTTGGTAAGGTCCCTTTCGTGATGTAACATGATTAGAAATTTATAGTCAAACATTGCGCCGCTAAGTTGTAATTACCAATAAGATTTGACTGGGTTAAGGTCATCTTGTCGAATCTATATTGAGCAATCGGGGACAAATCCGACAATTCAAAGTGAAAGAGAAAAATAGTCGTGCATACCTTTTGAAAGTATTTTCTTCCCAATTAGAATTGTATTATTATTGGTCGCGATCCTTGCCAATTTAGACTGAGGGTTGCGTTTCTCTACTTTTTCTCCCCATTTATTTTCGGACATTATGAAATTTGACTTTAATAAATATAATTTGGGGTGATAGCTTCTTATCTGCCATAAAATTTAACACTAATTTTACCAGTTCGAATTAAAATAAAATATCATAATTATTAAATAAATAATATAATATTACAAAATTAATAAATATATAAATTTAATTTTAAAATTTTTAATACATGAACTAATTTATAATTATGGAATGATTATAAATAATAATAATATATTAATTTATTTATAAATTAATAATTTTATTTTATATTTTTAAAAAATGAGTTATATTTATTATTTTAAAAATTATTTAGTTATATTTAAAATAAAATTTATTAGTATTTATATATATAATACAATATATTATTATGTATAAAAAAATTTAAACAAATGATAAGATTACAATCCAGTGCGTTGGTGGAGCAACTAACTGCTACGGTTGAAGCAACGATAGAAAGAAAAAGACAGCAAACCAGAAGGAAAAAAAACAAACAACATAAGATGCTAATCTTGGAGAAAAATATGTAAGCATTGAGAGTCAACTGACAGTAGATTAAAATATTACCATGGCAAAGTCAAGAAGCTAACGGCATTAGCAACTTAGGCAGATATTGACTAGCCACAGATCAGGCTGTGCCCCTTGCAGAAACACCAGCAAAACCTACATTGCATTGGCTTGGCAACAAAGCTATGGTGCCCTCTCAAAACTGTTAATGTATAAACATGGCATGCCACTTAACCGCTTTGATATTCATAACATTCACCTTCACAGTAAATAATGGAAGTTCAATCAATCAATGAAAAACTAAAATATGCTTTGAATAAACCATATGGAATTCTCATATCAATGGAAAATTGCAGTACTTTCAAATTTCAATCATCAACAAGGCAATGTCACATATTGGTCCTTGATTACAACGAAATTATGCAATGCAAACACAGAAGAACGTGAAGATATAAATAACATCCAAAACGTTCAACAGTAAAGCACATTGTAGCAGAAGGCGGATCCTTGATACGACATCGTTGAAGAGACTAGTCACGGAGGGTGTAACAAGGGAGACTGAGGGTTAGGTTTTACAGTGAGTGCGAAGGAATTGGAAGAAAGATCAGTTGCGGTCAGGCGTAAATAAAGGTGGGCTGGGCTACATTGTCGGAATTGAGGACCTCTGGGTTTTTTTATCTGGATGATAATGCTAAATCCACTCCTACATATTCTGATTACACTCCTAGTCTGGGTGAGGAACAAGTCAACCCAATGACATGGGTAAGATTCAAACTTGTCTCCCGTTCATGACGAGATTTTGACCTGTCGTTCTTAATTTTAATGCGAGTGTATCTCGTCTCTCGTCAATGACATGGGCAAGATTCAAATTCCAAACTTATTTATTTAATAAATTTTAATATGTTAATTTTATTTATTTATTTATTGATTGATTTGGCGCACAATTCGTAGACCGTACTCAGGAAAGCAAGTGAACAAAGTGCACGATAGGTACACCTCGCTGGCACAACTTTGAAGTCAAGTTTAGTTTTCAAAATCGTGACCCAGTAATGGGCAACAATTTTGTTGCGGTATTTTAATCATAATCCAATTGAATCTTACGTGCTAACCGTACACATAATAATTTGTAAACTCTCTCTGTCTCTCTCTCTCTCTCTCTCTCTCTATATATATATATATATATATATATATATAATTTTATATTATAATAATAAAATTATTTATGAAATATTTTATTTTATTTTTAATTTAATTTTTATGAAAATTATTTTAAATTTTATATTCAAATAAAAATTTAATTAAAATAATTTTATTGTATTAATATGATAGAATTATTAAATCAAGTAAGAAAAATTTATTATTTTAAAAAAAAATTTAAGATTTCCTTTTATTTTTTTAGTTTATAATGAATTGATCTTATTTTATTATATTATATATTTTATTTAAAATTTTTTATTTGTGTGCGATTAAAATTTTTTATATATTTTAAATTTAATATTTGTTTTTATTTTTATATTTTATATTTTTAATTATATTTAATATCAAATATGTATGATTGATAAATAAATTTTAGGCACTCCAATTTGGACTAAAGAATTGGGATTGCGGGGCTCTCGTGCTCTTTCTCAAATTCTCACACGTAATTGTTAGATTTTATAATGCATGCATTCATATACATATATTTTGTCGTGCTGGTAAATTGACTAATCGGACTTCTTGTGGTTCTGTAAATTGGTGGCTGCGTTTGAAATCCCCGGCGGTCAATACAATTGTGCTGCTGCCTGCCCACGTATAGGCTACTGCTGTTGTCATGTACCCTCACGATTGTCATAAATTACGTGAATAATCAGTAACTAAAAACACGTGTACAAGCACAAACCTTCTAGAAACGCCTCAAGGTGCAAACAAAAATTAGAATTTATTGAATTAACTTTAATAATTAATTAATTAATGCACTGTTCGATGGTACGGCTGTTATTCGTATCTTTTAAGTTTGTATTGTATGCACGTCTTAATCGCGTTGAAGAAGCCGCCTTGGACGTTTTATGTCTGCAGCAACCGAACCACTTCCGTTGGGTCACATCAACCACCAACTGAACCGGTTCGTTTCACCATTGAAAATATCAAACCTTCACTGTACAAAAACGAGTCGACCCGTCGGCTATTGCGAATCTTGACCGTTGACTGGGTACGTTCCATTTTGCTATGTGCCCCCACACCGTCCCACCGTGTTCTTTGCCGTTATCCCAGCCCCCAAGAATATCTGTTCATAATTGTTTAATTATCTACCATCTATTCTGAACCCGGTTTATTTGGCTCCTTCACAGCCTGTGAGGTTGATCTTCGTATGATTCCGAAGCATGTGTAAACGCATCTGCACGAAACACGTGTCCATTTGATAACCGGACCGAATCGGAACCCGAACACGATGGCTTTTGGTAAAACTGAAGTTTCAGAAGATTCGGAAACCGAAAGATCGGTTCTTTTCTGTTCTGTTTTGTTTCGTTAGAAATAATTAAAGTTGGTACAGTGCAGGAAAGGCAGCTCAGAGTGGGACCCAATTATTTGCAATTCTCGCTCGGCAGGACAGAAAGACAGTTTTTATTTTACATGTTATAAAACAGTTTTTATTTGGCAAGTTATAAAGCGTGCCCTTTAATGATGTTCCGGTCAACATTCTAGATTTTCTTCACATTGTGCTATTAAACAATTAAATTAGTGAATTTACCAAAACAACCTCACATTTTTTTACAAATTTTGAAATCAATTGAAAGTCAGATAACTCCCTAATACTTGATTAGAACTTCAAATTAAACACTAATTACCAAAAAATTAAGTGGTAACAAATCTAGTGCACGGGCTGGTTCTCCGTTTTTCACGGTATTCATAGAACACGATGTATTTGAGAGTTAGTCTTATATAATATAATTTTTATATTATTAATTTTGATCACGATTTTTTTGAAAGAATAATTTTATTTTTTAATTAATTTTACGTGAGAAATGGTTAAATTTTTTTATTAAAATTAAAATTGTTCGAAAATAAGAGCGTGACATCTCTAACATCTGGTCAGATCTTACGTGGCGCTTATTCGCGTAACCACCAGTAACTTCTGCATAAATCCAAATTGACAGACGTTTGACAGACCTGCTCGCGAGAGGGGCACGTGAAGTTTTAACCCACGAAGGGAAAGAGCAATGTGGTTGGTTAAACAAGCAACTCCCACGTGGAATTGTCTCCACAAATAATATTTCATAATATTAATTAATACCCCCCAAAACTTTCAAATTAAAAATTTTTGAAAACCCGAGGAGGGAAGGGATCGTGTTGTTGCATTTAGTCTCGTCCCCCGTGCCAAAACGCTCGTGACTAGCCAACAACCGCAATGGTACTTTTGTCATTTCGTACATTCTTTTTTGACCTCGATCGGATCAAATACTAAACAGTTGCAGGCCTAAGCCGGAGAAATCCAAGACAATTTAACTGCCAGTAATCGGTTAAAAATTGCCGCCAGGTTATTTTAGAACAGAGGAGTGCTTTCGAGACAGAGAACGTATGTTTTTACCTCGTTTACTCTGTTTTTTTTTTTTATTTAATTTTTTTAATAATTAAATTAATTATATAATTCATCGGTCGAGGTCGCATCAGAACGGCAGTAACAAGGAACTTTCTCGTTTATTTTTTTATTTATTTTTTGAAAATTCAAAATTGAAAAGCCGCAGGTTTTTTTTTAATTTCCTTCTCTCAACTGTCATTCCGCGTTGAACTCACGTATTTTATAGCAGACAGAATTCTGAAAAGAGGAACAGCACGGCGAAAGAGAGCGAGCCATTAGAAATAGAGAGAATCTGACTGCCATTTTTTGTCCTCCGATTAATACCTAACTAGCTCTTTATTCAATTCGAGTCTCTTGTTATTCAACGCACCTTTCTTTACTTGGTTTCTGCAAGTACTCTCCAATTTCTTGATCTTCACCGTTGATCGCGATTTAATCGGCTGATAACCGTTGGAAAACCGTTTCTTGGATCTTCGAATCGAAATTAATCTAATTAGGAGGAGTCGAAGAGTTGTACGGAGGAATTTTGTTGAGATTAAGCGTTTTGTTATAGATTTTTTGTTTTTTTTATTATTACGACGGCCTTAATGGGTGCGTTATGAAGTACTATGGAAGTTGTTGTTACACGACAAGAAGAAGATGACGCCTTACATTGGTCGCGAAGCTTCGAAGGTTTCCTCTCTTTGCAATTTCTTCGTCTACTTTCTTATTCTGATGCTTTAGAATACGTATTATCGTTTGTGTTTTGGGATTTGATTGAAATGGTTACGGGTTATCGTTTTCTGTTGTGAAGCTATGGAAGAGAATTTATGCGGAGACTACTACAGAAATCAACCTTCTTCTCGACAACTGGAAATACCTTCTTGCCGGTCTAGTTTTTCAGGTCCCATATTATGATTTGTTTATTAATTCTTTTTGGATATATTCATTGCCTTTGTTTTGAGTGTTTGGAGCATCATGGTCATCAGGAAATTCGGCGAAATTTCCCTTTTTATATATATTTAATTTTTGGTTTAATCAAACAAATGCAGGATCTGGTGAGAGGTTACAATCACTGTTTTCTAATCCCTGTAACTTTGAGAGGAAACTTATACTTTTAGTTTTGGCATAAGATTATTTCTTTCAGGTCGTTTAGGAGGTAGACCTTGTTTAAATTCTCAAGTTCTTGTCTCGTGCGAATTTCATTATCTGACTTATATCCCCACTATAATATTTTTCTGGCAAATTTGGAACATTTTAACTGCTTTAGATTTAATTATAATCAGCTAATCATATTGGTTTTTCATGGTTAGCTCTCTTGCCATGTTACTACACTGCAAACATTAATAGGTCATACGTGTGTTTAGAAATCCAAAGTCATCTGTATGCTGCTGTGTTGTCCATTGTTATTTAAGTGCTTTTTTTTCTGTAACTGGGGTAGTCTTTTATCCATGTTGTCATCGATTTATTCTTTGTGTGAAGGTTTTTTTTTTTTTTTTGCCTTTTTGCTGATCTTCCTTTTTGATTCTTGATTTATTTCTAATGCTTGATTTCCTTTTTTCTTTTTTATTTTTCAACAGTACATACATGGTCTTGCAGCCCGAGGAGTACATTACTTACATAGGCCAGGACCAACACTACAGGATCTTGGATTCATTCTTCTCCCGGTTTGTGTCAATAATTTTTTTTGTTCTTTGCTGTATCATGTAGTGTATGTTATAGGAATCAATCACTTATATTTAATCCCTTCGTAAAATCAGGAGCTCGGGCAAGATAAAGCCTACATCAGTGAGACTCTGTTTACGTTCATCTTTCTATCATTTCTCTTGGTAAGATTCTTCCCACATTGTTGTCTCCAGTGTTTTGCTTATATCTTTACTGATTTATACTTGCACTTGGCGGCATTGCATTCATTTTTCATTCTCCAGATGCTATAGATTTCCTATAGGTAAGTGGTGCTTCTACCGAAGGTGAAATTCCTGTTGACAAAAAAAAAAAAAGATTACTGCTTGCAATGGGCATGTAAATGTGTGACATGCTTACTGGAATTCTTGCTGAGAGTATCATTGTCTATGCTTTTTATGAAATTTGGAGTGCAGCCTGTGTTATCCTGCCTAAATGTTAAGTCTTCAATGTGCCACCAAAAATAAAGCAATACTGATGTTGATATTCAAACAGGTGTTTGGCGCATATTTTTACAAGTATGTTGATACATTACAAAATGCCGCTAATCCACAATTCCCTTGTCATTGGTTTTACAGAATCCTATGTGGATGTGTAACTAAGAGGGATTGATTTTGAAGTTTTATTAATTTATAAATCTATGTTTAAAATGTTTGGAAAATATAACCTGCCATAACTTCTCTTCTGTGGTTAGTTTGTTTTCTTTTTCTTCTTCTTCTTCTTCTTATTATGTTTTTAATATTTTCTTCTAACTTCCCTGCTTGTAAGCCAGGGTTTTGGTTAAAACATAAAGATCCTTATTTCTGCCAACTCATCACATGGTTGAAATCTGAAATAAAAGGCTCCTGTATTTATATTTTCCACTTGTTTTGATTATCTGATTGTTAGTTCAGTGGAATTTTACTTGGTCAGTCCAATTTATTATTGTAGATGGCATGACTGGATACATGTAACTTTTTTTTTATATTTTTTAATTGTCATGGACATTTGTTCTTCTTTACATTTGAGTTGTGCACTAGTGCTTTGGGAAAATATTCTTGATCTATATTTAATGTTTATCTAATATATGGTTTATTTATTTGCAGTGGACTTTCCATCCTTTCATCTTGAAGAGCAAAAAGATCTACACTGTCCTTATATGGTGTAGAGTTCTGGCATTTTTAGTTGTAAGTGCTGATTACTTCATATTTTAGAACTGCTGATTAACAATATATTGATACTTCAGGATTTTGTTATCTTTTTCAAATTTTTTGCTCTCTCACTTCTATATGAAGACTAAACTACATTTTGAACTTCTCCTGTTCTTTCTGGGAGAGGCAGTTAAATAATTTTTTCAAAAGTTCCATTATATTCCTAATGCATGCACCATGTTCTGCATTTTTTTGAACAGGAGAGGGTTATTGAGGAAGGAGATTTTCCCATAAATTTCATATTCTAAACTGGAGTGGGGTGGTAATATATAGAAATCTAAATTGCTACATTACAAAAATAATGTCATGTAAAACAAATTGATTGTTAATGTACAAACCTTGCTGATGTAAAACAAATTGATTGTTGATATACAACCCTTGCTCAATGAATTGGGTCTCAAGAGTGGTCGAGTTCAGTTGTTGGTGTTACTAAAATGGCCATCAAGTCAAATAATTTTTTTAAAAATATATCTACTTAAATTTTGCCATATACCTAATCGATACAAATTTCACTACTGAAAATTTTCCAATTCTTCATTAGTAAATTGATTGATAGGCTGCCAAAATTAATGCACCCCTGCTCCAATTATTTCTTGGAAGCAGCAACTGTTGCAGCTTCTGTATCTGTTTTCTAACAGTTGCTGCCTTCTTGTTTCTAACAGTTTTCTCAAATTCTTCGGATTATCACATTCTATTCTACTCAGCTTCCAGGTCCGAACTATCATTGCCGTGAGGTAAAGTCTATGATGCATGTTTATCATTTTCTCATGCACTGTAGTAGATCTAGTTTTGACATACTTTTGTTTGTAATATTTTGCCTTAAAGGAGGGTTAGTATAAACTTTTTTTTTCCTTTGGTTGAGCGAAGGGGTACCTTTTTAAAAAATTAAATTTATTTAACTATTGGAAAAATTATGACACTGGACTAAGCTTTTCTGTGATTGCAGGGCTCTAAACTTGCCACATTGCCACGTCCACAGAGTGTAATTGAAGTCCTCTTGATTAACTGTGTGTACTCTTGTTTGATTAAAGTCCTCTTTGTTCATTGCTTCAAAATAGCTTTTGTCCTCATTTGGTTTGTCAATATATGCAGTTCCAAGGGGTGTAATATATGGCTGTGGCGATTTGATATTTTCATCACACATGATCTTTACTCTAGTTTTTGTGCTCACTTACCAGAAATATGGCACAAGAAGGTAAAGTTTGCACATTTGCTAACTTCAGCAATTATGTAAATTGTTCTTTTCTGCTCTCTGTCAAAAGATAATTTTCTAATGTGATTCTTTTCCATTTAACGCTATGCTTTTTTCAGTAAAATACGTATGCTTCTCAAATTATGTCTATTATGGAGCAATTGAATTTGTTATCTGAAAAAAAGAATCAGCTGGATGAATCTGACAGTGATTTAATGGTTGTTTATAGCTGGAGTTGTACCATATGGAATCTAACTGTATGATGTTGCATGATGTTTCCACATCTTACTAGATATTTGGAGTTGATTGTTTTCCTTTTTTTTTTTGCTCTATGCAAAATTGCAGGTTTATAAAGCAGTGTGGTTGGTTGCTTGCTGTTATTCAGAGCCTCTTGATTGTAGCATCCCGCAAACATTATACAGTTGATGTTGTGGTTGCTTGGTATGGAGGACATATTTGTTCTTTTTCTATTGTTTTTAGTTATTTCTGTGCAGTTTTTCATATGAGTCAACACTATGAATCGTTGCAGGTATACTGTTAATCTAGTGGTGTTCTTTATAGAAAAAAAGTTGCCAGGTTAGTTTTTTTTTTATTTTATTGTACTGAATGGGAACAATTCTTTTTTATCCTTTTGGGTTGCAGACCTGACTTTCTGATGCTGCAGATTTGCCTGATCGAACCAGTGGAAATTCACCTCTGTTGTTGCCTTTGAGCATCAAAGACAAGGAGAGTAGGACTAAAGAAGAGAATCACAAGCTCTTGAATGGGAACTCTGTAGACCCTGCAGATTGGGTATAAGGATTTTCAATTCTTTATAATCTCCTTTTTCAAACAGCTTCAAATTGATCTAAAACTGAGGCATTTAAATGTTTAATGTACTTTTCAGAGGCAAAGAACACAAGTCAATGGCAAGATTATGGAAGATGGAAATGCACTCCATGCTGATACTACAATGAACAGTGCTTAGATGATGGAAACTGATGCTGATGCCTTAATGAAGGCTGCTGTGAGGACTACTAATTAATTCTTGTTACCATGGATTGCAGGGATTAGTTGCTTGAGTCATTGATCCTGTCTCCAAGACCGGTAAAAATTTGATTCGTATTTTGGAGAAAATGGAGTTGCATTTTTAGGCTTGTATATGTCTCATTCATGCTCCTGTCTTGTGTAGAACGATTGTCTATCATCAGCATAAGCATGTTATCTTATCATGGAATGACAGTTAAATTGCTCCAATTAGTGTCAGCCTTTAGTGCTGCTGTTGAAACTCTCGTTGCTCCTTTAGTAATTTATATGATCAAGAACAAAAAAATCTGGCAAATCCAGAAGGGTTTTGGTAATGCGATTCCGATGGCAATGCCCAATCCGGAATAATAGAAATCTCCAGCTGTGTTTGCATCCAAACTCTATGAAGTCTTTAAACAAAGAGTTGGCGATTATCAATGGGCATGAGCGGTGGGCAAGTGATGTCTCTTTTCTGGTACTGTTGCATGTTCTTTTGGTGCAGGTTCTCCCTGTCCACACCCACGTCTTCTTGTGTACGCTATGTTATTTAAAACTGCTACTTGCATCACATGCCTTCCCTCTTTTGTCTTTTGAACAGATCACAAGGCAATCTTGTACTACATTACAAATCTTACATGCTAAAGAAGCAAACCATTCATTATTCAAACAAGCATGCCACACCATTTTCGGCTTTACCTTTCACCCACATGTCGAGATGGTCCTAGCTGTTGGAAATAGTTGTTTGTTTGATAGGGTATGTCGAATTTTATTTGGTCCCAAGAGTGGTACTATTATACATGTAAAGCTAAAATGCAAAATGGGTATTTTAATTAATGTATACTTCATTAACATTCATAGAAATCCAATCATACAGCCTTTTGCATTTGCTGGACGAAAGATCTTCTGGGACAGATGTTGGAAAACAAAATCTTGCAAAATCAATAATCATATGTTCGTATCAAATTTCAAGGATATTATGGGCTGTATGCCTGTACAACAGCAAGCTCTGCGTTGCTTTGCCCATGTGGGCTATCAGCTCTCTTTCAAATCGTGCTTCTGTTGACAGTTGACAGCAAATTGGGCAGGCCCCATGCCTGGATGATGTTTGCAATTAAAATGTTTCAATAAGATTATCTAGTGGTGCAAATGCAATACCCCACCCACTGCTGGTGGACCCAAAAAAATGCGGTGCTGGGCGCAATTTAAGCTGATAAAAGTAAGTAAAGCATAACAATGGGTATGTCTGTCTTCATATTTATTGATTGATGGATGGATGGATGGATTGATGGATTCATGTCTGTCTATATAATAACGAAACCACCGTCTTCCTTTGCGTGCTGTTTCTTTTTTCTGTAACGCGGGTCCTCTTGAACCCTAACTGGGGGAGCATTCATAATTATACCAACTGTAAGATTTTGAGTCGCGTTAAAAATGTTTTTGTTTTGACTGTTTTCTGTGTTATCAGTTTCAAACACGCTTTTCTTCCTCCATGATTTTGTTGTTTCATTCCTGATGCGAACTGTAAATTTCCAAGTCGAACAGTATGCAATGCAGTGCAATCTTGCTTTCAAAGATCAACCCTATTCCAATTTCCATGTGTTCACTCCACGCTATACTCGTTTCTTTTAGACATGGCGATCACATTTATTTTCTGAGTACTTGTCATCTCAACACAGTGTCACAAACTTCACGCCATTGTTGAGATGCTGCATGCATGCATCCAATGCATGAAACCCACCAAAATTGCACCACCACATCGGTTAGAAACTGAAAACCAATCCCATGAAGATTAAGCTGAAACAGTTAGGGTTTTAGCACGATCATTTGATTACATGTGAGTTTAAGTTCTATTCTCTTCAGGGTTGAGGAGAGATTTAATTTCTGTTTATATAATGCACACATATATTCTTCCAGGAATTGGATCATAGTTCTGTTGGGCCTAAGTTTGAATTGTTCAATAAATCAAAGACCGTGTTTAATATCAAAGTTATACCACATGCTATCCAGTAGTTGAACATTTGAAGCCAAGGAGAACAGGTCTCTAGATAATCCATCACTCTTTAGAAGAGTAGTTGGTAGCCTATGAAGGGAGAGTGTTCGATCCTCCACCATGGAGGGAGTTTGCTCCCATAGATTACTCTGGAGCAGACTTCTCCTTCTGGCGTATAAGAATCTGGCGTTATGACCCACAGGCTGCAACTATAATAAGTCAAGAACTTGTTTGAAAAGAATAGCAAATTCAAGGACTCGAGTGAAAAGAAAAAGAGATACAAACTCAAGGATTTCCGTCCACTTTGTTCTAGATTTGAAGTAATGAAATGCCTTTCTCCCCTTAACATTTCATTTACAACGGGGACCTGCATGAAAAAATGGTACAGACTTTGTGTTTTTGTATAATATTTTAAACCTCAAGGACCCAGATGTTATCACCCTAATATCCATTGTAACTGTTTTAGTTTACACGTCAATCGTATTGGTTGACTTAGACCCACAGAATACGATCGTTGATTCAATCTCCTCGCCGCCCACCTACACACATACCAGACATATCCGTAATTTTGATAGGAAGACAAAAACGCCCCTAATAATACCCAAAAATTACTAGTGTAAAGTGAAAATAACAATAATGACAGCAATGAAAGAGAATGATGAGATTGCGGGAAAGCAGAAAGCTGAAGCCAAAAGAGTGAGAAAAGGCCCTTTGCAAAACCCACATGAGGCGTGGCATGGATAATTAGAATTTTATCATCCAAGTCCCTAATGTTTTTATTTTTCTCAACTATAAGCATAGTTTGTCCAAAGATATTAGATAAGACTCTGAAATCCATGATAAGATGACCCAAGTATCCTGCATTGTTGATTCACAAACTCAAGTCTAGATTCAGTATAGTAAGGTTAATTAGGTCATTTGAAAGGGATTAGGGGACCTGTTTGATGTAAACCAAACATTTTGTGGAGTGTAGATAATAATCCTTTTTAAAAATTTCAGATTTTATTACCGCGTGAGAGCAGAAGCAACTAAATAAAAACTCTTTCTCATTCTGTGTCGAGATTGAAAAATTTGATCAAGCAGAAATCCATCCTGTCCGGAGAGTGTTTCAGAGTTTCAGTTTCACCTTGCACGGACGCAATGTGCACCATCTGATCGTTTGGAAAGAGTTTTCTCGTTGCCTATTCACTGTCTGATTCGAATCAAAATGGGAGCCCGTTGTTCCAAGTTTTCTCTTTGCTGGTTCCATTCTCACCTCAAGCCTTCCGTCCTTGAATCCTCCGATCTCGGTACTCACTCTCTCTTTTTGATGGCATCTTTGTAAATTTGGAGGAACAAGTTGAGTGATTGTGTAATTTTAATGCAGAGAATGGAGGCAAAAATGAGCGGAATGCATGGCCGAGTTTCACGGAGTTCAGTTTGGAGCAACTGAAAGCTGCCACGAGTGGTTTCTCTTCCGACAACATAGTGTCGGAACACGGTGAAAAAGCTCCCAATGTTGTTTACAAAGGAAAACTCGACGATGACCGTTGGATCGCCGTTAAGCGGTTCAACAAGCTCGCCTGGCCCGATTCTCGCCAATTCCTCGTCCGTTTATTAATCCCGTTATTTATTTTATTTTAAGTAAGTGTTCTATCTTTTGCTTTCAATTTTAAGTTAAATAGAGTTTTTAAAATGTGGTTTAGGAGGAGGCAAGGGCAGTGGGGAGTTTAAGGAGTGAGAGACTGGCGAATCTGATTGGTTGTTGCTATGAAGGTGAAGATAGATTGCTGGTCGCCGAGTTTATGCCACATGAAACTCTTGCCAAACACCTCTTTCACTGTGAGTTACTCTAGACTTGGGTTTGTTAAGAAATTTTGATTTGTTATAGAAATTGTATTATAACTTCTTGCCATGCATCTATAGCTTTGGTTATGGCGTGTCTTGCTTTTAAATAGGTATTATATATGCTCGGGAAGTCCAAAAGGCAAAAGTGGCCTTGATTTCTTTTCTCCAATAAGCAAGCAAAGTAATAAACTATGCTAACCATAGAGTTATTATGCAAAATTTCCCTATGATTATTGCAATTCTTCAATGCAGAAAAAATGTGATTCAACTAACCCAAATGACTGGTTTGAGTGAAATGATTTGACCGATGTGTATGTATGGCAGTCGTACAATATACAGTGCCCATGGATGTATTGCGGAAAGTAGTCACTCGCTATGTTTGAATTTGTTGACACTATGGTTTGTTAATGATAAAAAATGATACAGGGGAGACCCAGCCCATGAAATGGGCAATGAGGTTGAGGGTGGCACTCTATTTGGCGCAAGCGCTGGAATATTGTGGCAGCAAAGGAAGGGCACTATACCACGATCTCAATGCTTACAGAATCTTGTTCGATAAGGTAAGTTATTTTGTGCTGCTTTTTGTTATTTATTGAACTGTTTTGATATCTGGGTAATGGTTGGGGATCTTCGGTTGACAGGACGGCAATCCCAGGCTCTCTTGCTTTGGCCTTATGAAAAATAGCAGAGATGGCAAAAGTTACAGTACAAACTTGGCTTTCACCCCTCCTGAATACTTGAGAACAGGTAGGTATAGTTTCCAGGAAGACATCCTGACAGAATAGTTATACACAGATATACGGTTATGTTCTCTCAGTGTAAACATTTTGTTCCAAGTGTAAATGTATTGGCATGTTGACATGGTAATTAATCCATATTGTAAAGAATATTTACTTCTTGTTGGTTATAAAATGATTTTGCTATTTCCTGGGAAATATCTAAATTCAAAATCCATTGTTAAACAAGTTTCTAATGTAACAAACATGACATAGATCCTCTGCAGAAAATCAGTTTTTATGTGATATCATAACAATAAGTCCAAAAGTCATGAATACTTGGTATAAGCTAGTGTTAACTGTGCGTTTGTCATCCATTGGCAGGTAGAGTGACCGCAGAAAGTGTTGTGTACAGCTTTGGCACTCTGTTGCTAGATCTTCTGAGCGGCAAGCATATTCCTCCCAGCCATGTAATTCATTCTTTATCTATGCCCGAACTAACCATCAGTAGTTGTTATTGGCTATGAGGTGTCTGAGTTGAAAATCATGTTTTTCGGTTAGTTAAGACTTTTTATGTTGTGTTAGCAGGCACTTGACTTGATTCGTGGCAAGAATTTCTTAATGTTGATGGACTCTGCTCTGGAGGGTCATTTCTCAAATGATGATGGAACCGAGTTAATGCGGTTGGCTTCTCGTTGTCTGCAGTATGAAGCTCGTGAGAGGCCAAATGCCAAGTCCCTTGTCACTGCTCTCATGTCACTTCAGAAAGACGCAGAGGTATATAGAATATTTGATAGAAAATTTACTTGTTCCTCTACTACCTGAAGTTCCGTCGTGATTGAAGAATTCCTTCAAAGCCATTGGCTCTGACTTTGTGGAAAATCCATTTCTTGATACAAAACACCCATATACTTTATTTCTACCTCCATTGAATACATATTCAAGATCAACATTATAATTCATGCCTACATCACTCCCCATGTTCCTTCAATACTGTTGATTTGATGTCTTTAAAGTAATATCAAAGTTATTTTGCAATTGTGGTATTGTCTTTACTTGCACTAAAAGAGGGAATGAAAATCAAATAAAGGCTTTGCGGGTCATCTCTAACTGTCAAACCTTCATTTGTGTGTGGAATGGCAAACATTCACAGAGGCTGGTCTGCTTTTGCACAATTGAATTATCTGCTTGAGAAGACCATAATATCTCATTAGTTGGGTTTTTTAGCAGGTTCTGTCATATGTTTTGCTGGGTATCCCGCATGAAACTGCACCTTCAACACGGCCCGTGTCATTAACACCTTTTGGTGAAGCTTGCTTAAGATTGGATCTCACTGCCATTCATGAAATATTGGAGAAGATTGGATACAAGGATGATGAGGGCATTGCTAATGAGGTTTGCTAGTTGCTATCCTATGGTTTACATTCTACTGTATTCTGTAAAAAATGTTGTGCTGTAATGCATGTTTTGAATGAAATAGTAAATTTGGTGTGTTGAATGTACAAGAGTTTGGTCTGTGTCGCTAGTTGTGAAATTCCTAGTCAGAAACTCAAGTGTAAAGGTTCACTTCACGTTGGACATAAATTCTTATGAACCATCTCAAAAAGGAGATAGAATTGTTCTGTTGCTTTAGAATTTGAATGGCTAACAATGTTACAGTATTCACAAAATTTCTCTGTAGATTTTATTTTCCTAACCCTTTCAAGAGCATTGATTTAGCTTTTGTGGCCCTGCAGCTTTCTTTCCAGTTGTGGACCAGTCAAATGCAGGATACCTTGAATTCTAAGAAGCATGGAGATGTAGCATTTCGAGCAAAGGATTTTTCAACTGCCATTGATTGCTATACACAAGTGAGTCTTCTGTTTTGGAAATTATTTCAGTTTGGCACCTTGCATTCTTTTCGTCACGGTACAAATGGCAAGTGATAAAATACTGAAAGAAAACAGTCATTGGATTGATAGGAATATGCACATAGAAACTAGACAAATTTGGCACAATCTCATGTGAATAGATACAAGACTCGTGAATATTCATTGCATACATGAATTTTGTTGCTACTAGCTATGAATTTGATGATAAATGTATTGCAAGTTTAAGTGTTTCATCCATGGTTTATAAGCAGTTGATTTATGTTGAATGTGAAATTTAACTATTCTTTTTGATTTACATTAGAGGCTTAAACTTTTTTTTCCCCCCTCATCTGTCTTCTCTAGTTCATTGATGGGGGAACCATGGTTTCGCCAACGGTGTATGCTAGGCGCTGCTTATCTTACTTGATGAATGACCTGGCGCAAGAAGCTCTTGGAGATGCAATGCAAGCGCAGGTAGTGTCTGCTGAATGGCCCACTGCTTTATACCTTCAAGCAGCTTGCCTCTTTAGCCTTGGCATGGAGAATGATGCCCAAGAAACTCTCAAAGATGGGACAAACTTGGAAGCCAAAAGGAACAAAAATTGAAGTATATAGCTTTCTCTTTTGTTTTGTTTTTAATTTTCATCCTATAGTTTTGCCTGGGCTCTTGTATTTATTGGGTCATTCTTCTTAATTTTCTTCTTCCCCCCACCACAAACACAACACCACCAGACCACCCCTGCACCTTCACCCCACCCCCCCCTTTTTTTCCCATTCTCAGCTTTTGCAATGTCTTACTTTTGCCGTTCCTAGTGTTCATGCTTGCATCTTCAATCAGTATATAGAAGAATGCATGTTTAAACGCATCTCAAATTCGAATGGAAGTTAATGTGAAATAATTTACTGTACAGATGAAATGAAGGTCAACTTTTTTGCATTAAAAAAGGTAAAATTACATTAGTATCCTTAATATGAGCTGAGGATGATTAGCCATTGCAATAATCTGTGTCATATGGTAATCCCTGGCAAGCTCAAGACGGTCATCCACTGAAAAAGTTTAACAATATAAACAGGAACTAATTAGTGGTGATTTCCAAACGATGCAAGCAATTGGGTCTGTTCAATTTTGTTTCAAAATTAATGATCTCAAGGTTAAGATCATCCGGATTGGACTCAAATTAGTATCACCGATATGTTCACCTGTATGTTGCAAGGGTGGTTTTCAATGGATCTCGCCCCTTAGTCCCGGAAAATTTTGTAGATTTTCCCCCAAGACAAACATAACTTTTCAAGTTAAAACATAAATTTCTGAAAACAGGTCCCAACAGAAAGAAAATTCTTGGAAAAATAATTATACAAATCAATTCAACATTCAAGTACAATCTAGAAAGGAAAAAAAAAAGAAAAGAAAAGAGAAACAGTATGCTGATTTTAAATCATCCAATACAACAGCCAAACAGAGCTTTATGATTTTGAGGATGGTGGATATAATATATATGACAAACTCTCTATGTTATGAAGCTGAAAATGGTGATGAACGTGCATACAAAACCTGTTAAATACTGCAAGACCCTAAACTATCCCATTACTCATCGCCATTGGAACCATTTTTTCCGGCTCAATCATGGGATTTCTATTTTTTTTTTCTTTATCTTCAATTTGGCTGTTTTGTTTAATTTTCTCTTCAACGAGTCTTTCTTGGATTCCTAAGACGACACATTAAAGTGAAAGAGCCATGATACGACAAATGCAAATACCATGCAAGCAAGAAGAAAGTTCAGGAATCGGTGGCCGTGCCAAAAGCTTCGAGTTTCTCCATGGGGCACCGCAGCTGAAACTGGAGATGTTGCTGTGGCATTGCTGGTCTCGTTCAACTGTTCTGTTGTCTCAATCTCGGTTCCTCCAGCAACGTTGCGTGCAATAGAATTGCAAATCTCGCAAGTCCTGAAAAAGCTAAGCCATATAAATATAAAAATTAACAATAAAAACATGAAAGAGATAGAAGCAACGGAGAAACTATGGACCACGAAGTCACTAATTGAAAACTGGACTCGTCTCATCAATGCATATGTTTTTATCAAGATTTATTTTGCATAATGGTTCATCTGATATGACTTAATGCAGCCCTCAGAAAGTTAAAACAACTGGCATTGTGGCAATCAAGGAAAAATAATGCACATGCAAACAGAGACTGAGAACAGAGAGAGAGAGAGAGAGAGAGAGAGAAGAGCAAACAGAATATCAGAATTCAAATAATGCATCAGTAGTACCAGCTTTTCCAGTGTGAAAAGGATAACAGTACTCATTATCTTATCACTACAGGAATAATTGACTCTTGCTCATCAGGCTTTCTGTTTAGACAAAATAACTTACATCTAGTGACATCCTTAGCCAACTCCACCAAATATTCCACTTTCATTTATACACAATACCGTTACAATATAAGTAGTTCAACAAAAATTTCTGAGCAGTTTGAAGGCACATGCAAATTCTCGAGTTGGTTCAACTTGGAACTTTATTAAATTGACCAGCCATTGCAATTGGGTGGTATTTGGATCAAGATCCGATTAATTGACAAGAATGGTTTCAGTAGTATCTTATATAACAATATCTAAAACTAAAAGAGAAAATGACTACTTAAAGATCTAACCAGTGAATGAGATAGCACGGTGGGTGACTTGCTGACATTAAAGTGCATGGCAGACAGACAAAATTGATACACAATCAGTCAAAATTTTGAGAATCACAACTAGGTTATAAAATATTAAAAAAACTAATACATCAAATCAATATCTTAAGATATCCAACACTTTACTTAGCCATTTAGAATTAATCAATTGCCAACAAACATGTTGGGAAAGCAGCAAAGTCTGGAATCTGCATCAGCAAATTAAAAAAAAAATAAAAGGAGCACAGGAAGCAATAATAATAACCCACCAAGAAAACATCAATTAAGGAGTCAAATATCCTCTTTCATAAAAAGAAAGTGAACGAAAGGAGAAACAGAGAGATTCCTAAACCCTAAAGAAAAAGCACATAAGGGCAACGAATTGTCGGTGATGTTGTCGTTAAACATATTATGAGGACCTCCTAACGCTATACTCTTTCCTTTTGCTTTACATTTTTTGGTTGATCAATGTTTTTTCTTTTCTTCATCAACGAATTGAAAGTTCTTACAACTTTCCCTTCTATTATCAATCAAAATTCTTCAATTAACATCCTCTCTACCTCACGCATAACGCTCCACGATTCATAATTTAATTAAACTGTCATCACAGCCCAAAATTTCTAAATAATTACAACGAATCAGAAGGGAAAAGAGAAATATCTTCTCAGTAATGTGATTAAGAAAAGGAAAACAACAAAAGGAAGAGCTGGATTCGTTTGTTTTTACTTACTTGTTTCCTCTAATCTTGAACCAGGCCTCAGCACACTGTTTATGTGCAGCAGCCAAATCATCTTTGCAAGAGCAACCCAATTGAATAGGAACCCCAGATTCATGGCTGTTACTCTCAAGACCCAGATGGCAAATTCTACAGTCTTTCTCTCCCTCCACTTTATTAGCCAAATGAACTTTTATTTCAATTTGTGGAGCTTCATTCTCCATCTCTACCGAACGATCAGAAGACGATGAAGAAACCGAAGACAATCTCCTTGCATCTCCACCATCGATTTCCGGATCATCAGAGGCGCAGGCAAAGCTGTACTCATCGTAAGACCCACCTGTTGTTGAGTAAAACTGAGAGTAACATGAGGAACCGTCGTCTGCGTCAGAGAAGCAAACGCTAACGTCACTTCCGGCAACGGAACGGCGGTGATGAGTCTGATGACTGCCCTGTTCTATATCCGTGCGGGACATTTCTGGAACTGACATTGTTGAAAACACTTGAAGGCATTAACAAGCTTTGAACAAATAATGGTAACACAAAATGTGAAGATTTATAGAAGTGGGTATCGGATTAGGTGGCCTTCCAACTCCATTAATGTCTCTTCTAACAAGATTTAACACTCGGAATAGTATAAAAAAGAAAAAGGTCACAACTTTAAAAGCCTCGTTGGTTTATAACGAAGGGTTAAGCAATTAACAATGGTCTACGAGACAAAAACTGAGGCTTTTGCCAGGAAATTTGAACCGAAACCAATTGCAAAGAAGAACAGAAAACAAGCAGCGGGCACAGAGAAACCAAGCAGACATTTCGATCGATAAAAAGAAAAAGACAATAGAAAACTAATTAAAGACCCGATAATGCACACTCGGGATATTTGTCTTGGAAGATTCAATACGTTCGATGGTTTCAGTTCGATGTTAGTAAGAATCTGAGTGGACATCGGACGGCTGAGATTGAAGACAGACTTTCCCCGTGAAAGAGCAACTCAGTTGCAAGGAAATATCTAAGATTAGATTATTGCATTACATGTCAGATGGTCCATTGGGCTTTTGTCGTTTTCCTTTTTCTCTTCATTTATTTTATTTTTCCATGAGTAGGAAATACGGAAACATGATTATGCAGAATAAATAATCGGAGGCTGTACACCGAGACAAATACGCATGCGAAGCAGGGAATTAAATCCTACACCATAAGGTATTTTCGTAATGACAGAATTGACCGAGGGTAGACCATACAACGTTCCGTGAACTGACGCGTGTGCAGCTGAGACTCTCTGCTTGCGCGTGCGAACAACAACCCTAAAGCCATTATTTTTATTATTAATCTTTAGCCCAAAAAAAAAATATCAAGTAAGTTGGGACTGTCCAATTAAGACCAACAGACCCCAAATCAATAATTATATTATTGATTATTAATTTAATTTAAATTAAAATAATTAAATTATTTTTAATTATTAATTTAATTTAAATTAAAAATAATTAAATTATTTTAAATCAATAAATATTGTTAAACTAAATCAAAACATAAAAAATATTTGTAATTGTAATGGTTTTAAACTTAAACATAAAAATTATTTTAAAAATTTTATATTAGTTAAAATTAAATAATTCATTAGTTGTTTATTAAAATAATAAAATAAAATATAAAATTTAAATAATTTAATTTATTCAATTTTCACAATTTAAGTCAAATTCAAACTAAAAATTAAATCAAAATTTATTAATTTTATTTGTTTAAAATTAGAGTTGAATTAATAATTTTTTAAATCGACTCAAATGGTCAGTTGGATTTGATTTGGACTGTACTTTTGAGAGAGTGGCAAGTCATTCAGCATAGGCGTTGATGGGGCTAGTAAATAGTAATGGAGAAATAATAAATTAGAATAAAACAAGGTACAAAACAGATGAAACCCACACCCACCCACCCCCCCCGCCACTTGGGTTTGGCAGGCAGCAAAGCAAACAAACAAACGCATTAAAAATACAAGAACATAGAGTAGGCCCATTTACAATTCGATTCAAACCAGGAAGAGTAGGAGCACTTCAATCAAAGTCATCGGGCTCCAGATGCTGTGCTTGTTTACCAAATATTGGTTCATGATTCTCATTTTCACATTCACAAATAGACAGCCACAAAAAAATTCCCATGGTCATTTATCTATTTATTTATTTTAATTTTTATATTAATATTTTAAGTTATTCGTTTATATTTTAAATAATGTATAGAATTAAAAAAAATTAAATATAAAGATACATGCATGTATTATAATTGTTTTTTTTAATATTTTATTTAAAATTTAATACTAATATTTGAGTCCTAATATGCTTATTTAAGTTTTTAAATTTAATAATAATTTAATATAATTTTAAAAATCATGTTCAAAATGATATCGGATAACTTATATTTGTAATTTAAATTTAATTTACGTATCGGTGTAGTTCATACAATATTAATTAGATGATGTGAAGAGTTATATTATGACTTAATACTATTATGTGAGCTTTTTTTTTAAATTAAACAACGATTTAAACGAGATAATAATAGAAGTTTGAAATATTTTTGCTCCTATTTTCAATCAAACTATACAAAATACACGTGGAACCAAAAGCACTAATAGCAAATGATGCGGACTCTTAACAAACACCACCAAAAATGAGTTACTTTCATTGGGATTAATGGAAATTTCTTGCATAATTTTCCTTGCACTATCTATATTCAGGAAATAAGAATCACAGAAAACTTGACTTGCACATGTAAATGGTGAGTAATAGGATTGTGTCTCATTGGAAAATGTCCCCCTCCAAAACCTTAGCACTTACGATCTTATGACCCCAGATAGTCTTCCACTTTGTATCAAACTCCATTCCCAGCCTCTGAAAATGGCCTGGACATGGAGTATGGATGGAGATGTTTCTGTATTTCGCAATTAGATTTGACTACCAACGAACAAAATGATTCTTAAAATTGCCTACTTGAGCTCTACAGAGTCAGCTTTCAACTCGGGCAATCTGGAAAGGATTCCTATCTCTGCTTTTTCCTAGTCTATTTACTTCCCCATAGCTTCATACCACCACACAACACAATTGCCAAAAAGACAGATTTGTCATCAGGAGATAAAAGAAAACCTGTTCACAGGCTCTAATTTTCTAGCCACTCTAATCATTGTAGTATTAGATATGCGAATTCCAACTCTATAAAGACAAAATCAATGAATATGTAAGCCATTATAGCTTTGTTTGGTATTGGCATGTGGTGAGGTGTGGTAGCTTCCAAAATTAAGTGGAACCACCTCAATCCCAAACAAAGCCTATGTATGATCGACCTGCTATGCAGAGCCAAAATAATACATTAATGAAAAACAAGGAGTGTATATAAGTAATAAAGATGATCCCACTTTATGAAATTTAATCACCAATTTGGGACACAAATATGGAACAATGTATAACTGAAAAGATCAAAAAATCATGGCCTTGTACTTATGTAACATATGACATTTGATACTTGTAACACAACAGAAAAAAGGCCACAGTTCTCACATCACCAAGTCTAAAGACAAAATTTAAAGCACCTAAGCCAATTGAAATGCTATTGAAAAGCCTCCATGATGGATTAAGGAGTGTAAGAAAGAAAAAACCGAAATACGTGGAGCTATTTTCAGTAGAGGCAAGACCAATTCAAAAGGGAAGAGCTAGTCTAGCGGTGGTCAACTAAATTTCGAGTCTGTGGGCACAAGAATTAGGAAGTGGGTATAAGAGATAGTCGTGGCCAGAAAGTTGCTAGTGTTTAGGTGGAACGTTGCTTTATTAGTGGAGTATTACTGAATAAAACTTTATCTTTTTCTCGATTGTACTTCTTCCTTCTTGCAACTCCAATTGTAGATAGAGAGACAATCATTGTCCTCAATCCATGGCTCCAACGTAAGCTGGAAGTAGAAAGTGCTGCCTACCAATGTACTTATCACAGCACATTGGTGTACCATTCATATTAAAAGTTTTGGTCATTTGTTCTAATCTCCTCAAAACACCCCATTTACATGAGATCCATTACATACTATTTTACCCGATGTACTACTCATTGGCATTTGAAGCCCATTAGATACTGACCTACCTGCTGCATAATCCATTTGCATTTGAGACCCATTAGTTTTTATCCTACCAGCCATATCACCCATCACTCTCACACTGCTATTCTCCAACCCACTTTTCAGCCAAGCAAGGTTACTTATATCAGTTGCTATGGCAGCCAATTCAAAACTTGGAAAGATTGGGGGCTCTGAAAGATCCACAAATTCAGGTCCCAACAAAGACTTTAGAAAATTTCCACCACTTTGGCTCCCACAGCAACCATAGCCACACCAGTGAGGCACCATCTGCTCACCATAAACTCCTTCAAGCAATTTGCAGATCCCAGCATCTGGCATTGATGCTTGAACTAAAGGTCCTTGCAATGGAGTTGGCCTTGGATGTGGTGGAGCAGTCTCTAGACCATCCACTGTATTATAAACACTGAAAGCACTGACCCGTGGCACTGAACGGAATAAAGTAGGTAGCTCTTTTGCTTCATGAATAGATGGAACTTCTGGAAGAGATTTATCCGCACAATGATTATCCAAATTCTGCAGAGAACTAACATCTTTTCCCTCTGAGGATTTGAATGAATTGACATCACCACAGGAAAGAGTTTATTCAGATGATGCTTTGGTCTTATCCATGCTGGCATCTTCCATCCTATTTACAGATCCAAGCTTCTTTATCCTGTCAATCTCAATGGCCCAGCGCCTAAGGGTGGAATTCCAGGGGTTCTTAATAGCGTTATCTGTCCTTCCTGGTAAAAGCCTAGCAATCACTGCCCATTTGTTTCGATGAACTGCGTGAGCTGCAACTACAGTTCGATCCTTCTCATCTGAAAAGGTTTTGGTTCACTGAGTCTAGTCATGAGGAAACACTAACATCAATAAAATGCAATAAATGACATGCTGCAATATGTTTGCAATGCCGACACATCAATTATAACATTAGATGTAGACAATTCTGTGCCATAAAACTTTAAAGGGCATTTCCATGAGCAGCACCTAGAGCCCTTACCTAGTCTGTATGATCAGACGTCAGTAACAGGATGATTCTCATCTTCACATGGAAGCATAATTGTGTCTAAAACATATGAACGCATGCATACTACATTACAGAATTACTTTCTGCCGGTACTAGTGTTGTGCCATTTTGGGGAATCGGAAATGATTAATATGTGATCCTAACAGGGATCTAAATACACATATATTCTAAGTTCAAATTCTAGACCTTTGCTAAGAGGACAACTTAATCTATTATTATAACGTAGTTGATGCTCCGACATGAGCGTCTTTGAATTTTGCCAAAGAACAAGTTGATTTTTCCTTTCAATTGGAACAGCGGTCGGGCAGTTATTACTTTCTACATCAGTCGTGTTTATTAAACATATGTGCATAGACAGAGAAATTCACTTTCAATATAAAAAAATCGCAAACATATACCACAGTCTGAATTATCTTTCAAGTCATAGCAACTGTAGAAAAACACTTTGCATAGCCAATACAAATAAAACCTTGAAATTCCAGTTAATTCCCCAATATTAAATAAAATTTCGAACAAATTTTAACATGCATAGCTTAAAAGGCATCATGATTGAAGACTAACATGAATTCAACATTAAAGGATCAAAATTTGAACAACAGAACCACATTCACAAATTCATGCACAAAAATACCGATCAAATTTTTATAAAAAGGGTTTTTTTTAATCAAACAGTGGAGATTAATGTTATTATTGTAATTTAATACATACCAGTAAATGGCTTGCGTTTGACGGCTGGGTCGAGCTGATTACACCACCTGAGCCTGCAAGATTTTCCGGAGCGACCATCAATTCCTCGGGCAATCATGCTCTAATTTCTCGCCCCGAACTTGCTCACGAGTTTCCTCAATATAGCGTCTTCTTCGGGCGACCAAGGCCCCTTGACTCGGCTTCTGCCGCCTTTTCTGCTTCCCTCCCCGACAAAAACAACGAAAGCCTCGCCACCCCTCCCCCTCCCCGGGGAGGCATCATCCCCGCCCTCGGTTGCAGCTTGTCCACCATCTCCAGTATCACCGCCGTCGAGCTCTATTATCGTTGCTTCAGTCTTTCCGATGCCGTTTCTAGTTCCATTTTGCTCTTATTTGAATGTCGGTTTGTTTGTTACAGACCGTACGTCACTCAGATGCTAGTGTGATGTGAAGATAGCTGAATATATTTATAGGGTCACTGTTTCCGTGATTCCTTTGTTATACCTGTTCTACGTTTATAGTTTTCTTGCACTGATCAATATGTCCTCATCCTAATTACTAATATACCCTCTTTGGTTTGTTTTTCAATGAAATATATATAATTTTAATTATTTTACTCTCACCCGCTTACAACATAACAGAATTTTAAATAAAATAATTTATAATTAATATTATCTTTAAATTAATTATCAGAAAAAAATTATAAATTAATAATAAATAAATAAATTTTATTAAATTTTTTATTTATTATTAATTTATTTTTTCTATTCAATTTAATTGAATGATTTTATTACATTATTAGTGTTAAAGTAACGAAATTTTTTACATAAGGTTATTTTTATTTTCAAAGCATATTTAAAATATTATGAAGAAAATATGTTGACTTTTTCTTTGATAGGAATAAAAAAGAATTAAATCATAAGGTTAGAAATGTAATTTTACTTTAATTCTAATCGGAGTGCGTGTTTTGCGAAAAAGATCGGGATCGCGAGCCTATTTTACTGACGAAGGAACCAACTTTCAAGTTCGTACGCAACATCAATTTGGGCATAAAATATATATATATATATATATATATATACACACGCGCGCACACATAAAAAAAAAATAAAATACGATGATTGGTTAGGAGCTTATTGGACAAAAATAACGACCTGGAATAAGACCTTCTTATTTATTACATAATGTTAAATGACAATTTGATCCCCAAATGCTTTCTCCACCACTACTGTTACCATTGACTTCTTGATAACATTATAATTCGTGATTGGTCGAGTTGTAATTTCTCAACTGGCATAATTAGTATTAAATAACAACCGAGTAAATTAGCTTAGTCGACACATTTGTACCCAAACAATGAGATTATGTTCATTCCATAGTTGAATTTTCAAAGATTCAAGATATATTAACAAGTGATTACCATGGATTTATTAAAAAAAGTAATCTTTATATTGGGCGAAGTGAATTGATTGGTAATGGTGACGATTGCTTGGATTGTAACTAGATAATCCCACGCGTAATATGGAGGCTTTTCTGTCTCTATTTCCCTTGAAGCTTGTATAGTAATCAATGCTAAACCAAGGACAATTCACAATCTGGGCATGCCATAATAAAAAAACATTTGAGAATCATTGTAACGATACAATTTCATTCGTCTGATTTTGTTCATTCCGAACTTGTGTTGTGTATTTATCAGAAATGTACAAGCTTACGGTGGAGAGAGGAAAGACTTATCTCCTGCGTATAGTCAACGCTGCACTTAATAACCAGCTCTTCTTCAAGATAGCCAACCACAAGATGACAGTTGTCGCCGTCGACGCCTGCTACACCAGTCCCTATGTCACCGACGTTCTAGTGATTGCCCCAGGCCAGACGGCTGACGTTTTGCTCAAAGCCGACCAGTCTGCGGGTTCTTATTATATGGCCGCCAGAGGCATCGTCGTCTTAAAGGTGCTTCGTCAGCTACTCCCCTGATGCGGCCCTACCAGCTTTCAACGACACGCCTACAGATCACAAGTTTTTCAGTAACTTAACTAGTTTAGTGAGTGGACCTCAATGGGTCCCAGTTCCACGCAAGGTGGAGGAGCATATGTTCGTGACCGTTGGATTAGGGCTTGATCGGTGTGCAGCAGACACCACGTGTCAAGGTCCAAACGGGCAGCGATTCCCTGCAAGCATGAACAATCACTCATTCCAGCCCCCAACAAGTTTGTCTGTGTTGCAAGCGTTTTTCTTCAACGTGGGCGGAGTCTACACCCCCGATTTCCACAACAAGCCTCCGATCAAATTTGGCGACACAAATCTCAACCTAAGCTCAAACGCATCACTGCTGTTTGCTCCCAAATTAACGAGCGTCAAGAAATTGAAGTTCAATTCGACAGTGCAGATGATCCTGCGAGACACAGCTTTGGTCGCAGCGGAGAATCATCCCGTGCATATTCATGGCTTTGACTTTCACGTATTGGCTCAAGGATTTGGAAACTGTAACTAAAAAGAGAGACGGTAAGAAATTCAATTTCTTCAACCCACAAAGGAGTAAGACCATTGCTGTTCCTGTCGGAGGATGGGCTGTTATCAGATTCCGTGCTAATAATCCAGGTTAATATTCTATATTAATTCCATAATTATACTATTAGTTAATAAGCCAATCACAACTATTTCTGAAACGCGGTTGGTGGGTATATGCCTGCCTAATGCCTTAGCTAGTAGGTTAACTTATGCATTCAGGCTGCATATGAAAGTAATTGTCCAACCGATCATTGAAACTTATAACCTTAAAAATACATCGTTTTCCAACCGTAAAAGTGACGGATAAGTTTTCCGAGTCAACTCTTCCATACCTGTTTATGTTTTTCTGAACTTTACAGGTATTTGGTTCATGCACTGCCAACTGGACGTGCACTTGACATGGGGTCTAGCCACAGCTTTTGTTGTTGAAAATGGACCGACTCCGTCGACTAGGTTGCCTCCACCACCGGCTGATCTTCCCTGGTGTTAGAAGATGTTAATTAATTATTCCACAAAGAAAAATCATTGTTGCCGTGATTGTTCTCTCAATTCAATGCTTTCATTCCATGCTTGCAATATTTGTTTGATTTCATGTCCCCATTTGTTTTATTGCAATCTGAAAAATTTATGATCGATGTAATAATGTTGCAATCAGTCCATTCTTGTCCACATCTGATATATTAGTTCATTCTTGTTTTAATGATATTGTTTATTTAATCACGTTACATGTTGAGATCATGCTGTATCATTTTACAGACTAATTATATTGAATCAGTAGCTACCTAAAGTCAATGTTGTTGCTTTTGGTGCCACCACTTTTCAAGAGGCAGAACATATTATGTGCAACTCATGTTCCATGTTTTTTTTTTTTTTTACTATTTTCCTAATTTTTTTTTTGTTTAGTAATTTATTAGTTAAATCTCGTTGATTTGATATTCATATACTCGTGTTTTCTGTTTGATCGCTAATTAGTAAAGACGTGTTTAAATTGCTAATAAAATTCTCTTCCAAATGGTGCTTTCTGTGCTTCTTCTACCATGAGCTTTCTTACTTCTGCTGCAATCGTCCGACACACATGCCCTGTACAATCTGCTTACCCCTTTCAGAAACCCTTTTGTTGGTGGTCAGCCTGACACCAAGCCTAATGATACACTTAGTCCATGGATCTCTAACGTTGGGCCTATCTGGCAAACTGTCCAATCAGTACCAACAGTTTAACACTGGGCTATTTATATGATGAGTTTTGATTCATCTGAATTGAAACTCGTCGAGGACTTAAAATAGATCACCATTGTCACTGATGCACAAGGATTAATTAATAACTCACTCATATTCAAAGTAATCACTTATGAATTACAGTACCCATTTCTCCAAATAACTGTTCATGAACTAGTATAACCATCTACTAGTAAAAGGAGATGTTGGCTTTAAAGAAAAGGGTGCTGTCAAATTGATTATCAAATTTTCTTATGTCTCTCTAAATATTTTTCTTCTCAAATGTTTTTTTAATTTAAACATTGGGGGGTTATCGTCAAAATTCCAGCACCCACAATTTAGAGTTGTTCTATAAAAAAGGCCAAAATTTCAAATAACCAAAAAAATGACCCTTGAAAGTCCAAGATTGAAGGGTGGAGAAGTAGAAATCGGTTGATTACTAGTAATGGAAAATCTAGCAACAACACCTTTTGTAATAACATTAATGATTATCGCTATAATATTTAGTAATTAGCTGCAGTGAGTGCATGCAACACAGAGAAAACTACACGTTCTATGTATAAACAGCAGGAAACACACGCAGCTTATTATATTGTAACAATTGCTTTGTTTGTTGGATTGTATCAGGTGCAAAACTTGAGGATCGGGCGACTGTGCAGACAATAACTGCAGTTAACGGAAGCCTCCCTTGCCCGTCTATACGCCTCTTCCAGGTAACACTGATTGTTGATATCTTCAACAAGTCATCTGACCCGCGCATGTATATTTTATAAAATATTTAATTATTTAAATAATTAAAATATATTAATTTTTTAATAATAATTTTAAAAAATATTTTATATTTTTATATTTAAAAAAAATATTTAAATTACTATATTTTAAAAAATATTTATTTATATTTATAATATAATTGATTTATATAAAATTATAAATATATAAAAATATTACAATATACAAAAAATATTTATTAAATAAACAATATAATTATAATCTGTTTAACTGCTTAATAATTATATCACATTTGAGTCGATTTATATTGACATAATATCAATAGAATATAATATAAATACGATAAAATAATTCAAATTATAACCCCTGACTTATACTATTGTATTTTTTTTTTTGTTTTCGTGTATTATTGAAGTTAGTTGTGGTTTAGTTCAAGGTGAAGAGGATCCAAGATTAAAATAATACCAAAGAAGAAGAAAAACATTCAAGTATCTAATTCCCAACTAGTTAATAATTAAAAACGAACCCAAAAGTATATTAATGTCGGATTATTAAAAAGTAATGTCGTTGTTGGTTCCCTACAAAGTAAAACTTTGTTCTGTCCTTGATGACCAAATAGGTTGTGTTATTTTATGGCTCAAATTCCCTCACGAGCACATGTAATTAACTTGTATAAATCAACATCGGATGTGATAACTAAATTGTTTGGTGAGATCTCGTTAAGCCCCACAAATAATTTGATTGGTTTACCAATTCTCTGTGAGTTAATAGTTTCATAGAATATACAATTCAGCAAATGATCATTTGAATACCAAGCATTGTATCCGCCCACCGTAGCCAGTGACCAATTTTCACCTGTTTTTCCTTCAAGTTTTAGGTGATCATGTTGATCCCTTCATTGGTTGTTTCCCAGTTGGGCACTCTAAACTTGCATCCATTAAAGCTTACAGGGAAGCACAATTGCTGATATGACACTGTTGTAACACATAACTGCTAATTATAGCTATTGAAATATAATAGGTATGAAGTAAGATATCAATAAGGTAAAAAATTATTAAATGTAATAATGAAAGGAGAACACAATATTTAAAGAAGTTCATATGTACATCTTTGGGCGCCATTGAAAACTTCAATTTTTTTTAAAATAAAGTAATTACAGAATTTAAAAATAAATAAAAGTACAAAAAAATACAAACTAAAAAATTTATTATGAAAATAAACTCAATTAAAATTACGTAAATTATATTTTATGTGTATAAAAATAACTAATGATCTATTTTTTAAGCAAAAACTTAAAATTTGAAATTATATCCTAATGTTGGATAATTAACATGGCTGTTTAAATCAAATACAACAAGCTCGATTCTATAACATATCATGAATATAATTAAAATTATAAATTAATTTAATATAATTACGTGACGGTATTATTTACTGCAATATTGAGGAATATTATTCTCTAAATACATTGTGTTCTAAAATTTCTTAGTATAATATGAGTAAATAACTTTTCAATAAAAAGGATAGAATTGATTAAAGCAAATATTAAATAATTCAACACATATAGCTTTTTAAGTAAGCAAATTTTACAATGTTACCGAAAATGAAACTAGTGGACTAGAGATCAAAGGAATTGAAGTTGTGAATTATTGTACACATTCCATGACTGATGTTGGAAGCCAAGGCAAGTGATCAACTCTCATCTATCTAGGAAAATAAAATAATTAATTAATACTTAGACAGAATCTACCTTACAAATAATGAACAATACAACTCCAAAACGTAAACCTTTTCTCTTAATCTTATAAAATTATTGTTTCCATATATAAATAAATATATTGAAAAAAATTAAATACGAGGATTGGTAAGGAGGTGGTCGGATAAAAATAACGACCTGAACAAGACCTTATTTGTTGCATAATCTTAATGCCTAGTTGATCTACAAATGCTTTCACCAAGAGTAGTGTTATTATTGACTTCTTGATAACATTACAATTTGTGTTTTGTCGAGTTTTCACGACACGGCTTGGTATTATAATGCGGTGGTGGTAGACATCTTGCCTGCTTCAATTTCAAAGTCTTTGTTTTCTGGCTTTTCTTCTAAGAATGCGAGATGAAAAGTAATGTTAATTTTTAAGTTGACTGTTTTAATTGGTAAATGATCTTTTTTAATGGGGGAAATTTCCCAACTGCCGTGATTAATATTCAAAAAGAACCGAGTAAAAATAAATTAGCTCGGTTGATAAACTTATACGTAAACAATGAATTTATGTTCATTCCATTGGTTGAATTTTCAAAGATCAAGAAGTAATTAGCATGGATCTGCAAATTAAATATTCTTTCAAAAGGAAATGGGTAGGTGTTATTAGCTGTATCCCATTTGATTTTTCAACGTAATTTCGAATTGATCAGGAAGCCTAATGATTTAATTATAGGATTAAATGTTCTCATATGTTAGAAGTATAATATAAATCTTTATAATGGATGAAGTGAATTGATTGGTCATTGTAACGATAGCTTGAATTGTAACTATAGAAAATCCCACAAGTTCTTTGATGGTGTTTCTTTCTCTATTTCCCTTTAAGCTTAGTAGTAATCACTACTAAACCAAGGATAATTCACACTCTGGGCATGCTATAATTAAAAAGCTGCATTATATAATCCTGGAATTGACATATGATCAACGGTTGTCACTCGTTAATCTGACTATTACTTACTTTTAACCCCCCAAAAAAGGAAAGAGCATGTATCTGTGATAGTGCTAGCAATTTCTTAAGAAAACAGCAAGAGAATACATACATTCCAAAACCACTGTTGTTTGTTTCCATGGAAAATTAAAGCAGTCATTGATTGTTCCCTAAGCATTTGCGTCATTGCCAAGGGTTACCTAATTTAAAAGAGATTGTTTTGTTTTGCTTGATAGAACCAAATTCCTCTGACTTGGTGTTTTATTTACGTAGATTTTGATGCCCAAACTTAAGCTGCTAGATAACGAAGGTTCTCGAACTAATTAATTGCCTGTCGTCTAATTTTAATCCTTATAAAAAACCCACCCATTCCGTGGCTTTGACTAGGTTATCACGCAACTCAGTCAAATATCAAGAGCCTGCTGCTTATGTATTGTTATTCAATGTAAATATAGCAGTTGAGATTTCATTGAAGCAAGGAATATATTACGTTTAAAAATTTGAGGGCACATTCGTAGAAAAACCACACGTTGTTGCCTATATAAAGAGAGCTCAAGTTCTCTTTTCCCACCATCCTTACATAGCCTTCCAATTTCTTCATAATTGGCATAAGCCTTCGATAGTATTCTCTAGCTCTTGTTGGAAGTCTACAGCTAGCAACATTCTCCTCCAAATGGCGCCTTCTGTGCTTCTTCTAGCATGCGCTTTCGTTCTTCTGGCTTCTTCTTTGTTGGCTTCTGCTGCAATAGTCGAACACACATTTCATGTACAATCTGCTTGCCCTTTTGAGAAACACTTTTGTATTAACATTAATTATCGCTATAATAATCAGTTAGTTGCAGTAAGTGCATGCAACACTTGGCAAAGTACACGTTCTATGTAATAAACATAAGGAAATTATTACTTCTCTTTGCAGGGAACATGTAGCTTAATATATTATAACAGTTGTTTTATCTGTCGATTGCATCAGGTGCAAAACTTGACGATCGGCCGGCTGTGCAGACAGCAAGTGATAACTGCAGTTAACGGAAGCCTCCCTGGCCCGACTATACGCGTTAAAGAGGGTGACACTCTGATTGTTCATGTCTTCAACAAGTCACCTTATAACCTCACCATTCATTGGTAATTATATTCAATCCTTAGATGTCAAGCTTAAGCCTTTAGCTCAAGTCTTCATTGCAAATTATATTCCTGTTGTTCTCTCATATAACTCGGCAAAAGACTAATTCTGAGCTCCATATTTTCCCGATCAAGACTCACAATATATACACTTTGTCAACTCTATTAGGTTTTACTTCATTTTCATCCAAAAAAGGCTCCCACCAATTCATTTCCCCTACTAGAAGCAAGAGTTCAATATTAATTTTCCGCATAATTTCTATTAATAAAAGTCTAACACGTGAAATTAATATGTTGTTCTCTAACCACTTGGCATTATGATCATCGTGTTTGAAACTTAATATTTGTTTTCCTGAACAGATGCTAATATCATGGTGTCAATGAATATTATTTATGCAGGCATGGAGTATTTCAGTTACTTAGTGGCTGGGCAGACGGACCTAACATGATAACTCAATGTCCAATAAGACCTGGGACTAGCTACACCTACAAATTTAATATTATCAATCAAGAAGGAACCCTCTGGTGGCACGCTCACGTCTCATTTCTACGTGCCACCGTCTACGGTGCACTTATCATCCGCCCAAGATCCGGCCACAAGTATCCTTTCCCTAAACCCGACAAAGAAGTTCCCATTTTACTGGGTATATATATATACACACGCACGCATTCATATATTGCCACTTGTATAAATAATTTTCGCTTGTAATAATTAATAAATTGGTTGAAAATTCAATCTAATAATAAGCGTACATTAAACTACAATTTCTTGCAGGAGAGTGGTGGAATGCAAATGTTATCGATGTTGAGAACCAGGCACGCATTTCTGGTGGAGGTCCTAATGTTTCCGATGCTTACACCATTAATGGAAGGCCCGGAGACCTCTATCCATGCTCTCAGAATAGTAAGTACTAACACAAAACATTTGAGAATCATACAATTTCATTCCTCTGACTTTGTTAATTCCGAACGTTTATTATTTGTTTATCAGACATGTACAAGCTTACGGTGGAAAAAGGAAAGACTTATCTCCTACGTATAGTCAACGCTGCACTCAATAACCAGCTCTTCTTCAAGATAGCCAATCACAAGATGACAGTTGTCGCCGTCGACGCCTGCTACATCAATGCCTATGTCACCAACGTTGTAGTGATTGCCCCCGGCCAGACGGCTGACGTTTTGCTCAAAGCCGATCAGCCTGCGAGTTCTTATTATATGGCTGCGAGAGCATATGCTAGCGCTCCGCAGGTAACCTTCGACAACACTACCACCAGAGGCCTCGTCGTCTATAAAGGTGCCTCGTCAGTTACTCCCCTGATGCCGGCCCTACCAGCTTTCAACGACACGCCCACAGCTCACAAGTTTTACAGTAACTTAACTAGTTTAGTGGGTGGACCTCAATGGGAACCGGTTCCCCGTGACGTGGACGAGCATATGTTCGTGACCGTTGGATTAGGGCTTGATCGTTGTGCAGCAAACGCCACGTGTCAAGGTCCAAACGGGCAGCGATTCTCTGCAAGCATGAACAATCATTCATTCCAGCCCCCCACGAGTTTGTCTCTGTTGCAAGCATTTTTCTTCAATGTGGGCGGAGTCTACTCCCCCGATTTCCCCAACAAGCCTCCGATCAAATTTGACTACACGAATCTCAACCTCAGCTCAAACGCGTCACTGCTGTTTGCTCCCAAATTAACGAGCGTCAAGAAATTGAAGTTCAATTCCACGGTGCAGATGATCCTGCAAAACACAGCTTTGATCGCAGTGGAGAATCATCCCATGCATATTCATGGCTTTGACTTTCACGTACTGGCTCAAGGATTTGGAAACTATAAACACAAAAGAGACAGTAAGAAATTCAATTTCTTCAACCCGCAGAGGCGTAACACCATTGCTGTTCCTGTGGGAGGATGGGCTGTTATCAGATTCCGCGCTAATAATCCAGGTTAATTTTTCTATAATAATTCTATGATTCCATTATTGATTAATAAGCCAATCAAAATTATTTCTGAAACGCGGTTGGTGGGTATATGCCTAATGTCTTAGCTAGGCCAACCCATCGTGATAGTCCAACCGATCGTGGGTATATGCAGTCTGCATATGAAAGGGATAGTCCAACCGATCGTTGAAACTTTAACCTTAAAAATACTTTGTTTTCAAACCGTAAAGGAAGAAGAAGTTTTCAGAGTCAACTCATGCATACTTGTTTATCTTTTTTCTGAATTTTACAGGTGTTTGGTTCATGCACTGCCATCTGGACGTGCACTTGACGTGGGGTCTAGCCACAGCTTTTGTTGTTGAAAATGGACCGACTCCGTCGACTAGGTTGCCTCCGCCACCGGCTGATCTTCCCCGGTGTTAGAAGATGTTAATTAACTATTCCACAAAGAAAACCTTTGTTGCTTTGGATTTTTTTCTCAATTCAATGATTTCATTCAATCTATGCAATATTTGTTCCATTTTATTCCCCATTTGTTTATTGCAATCTGAAAAATTTGTGATCGATGTAATAATGTTGCAATCAGTCCATTCTTGTCGACATCCAATGTATTAGTTCGTTCTTGTTTTAATAATATTGTTTGTCTAAACACGTTACCTGATGAGATCAGTCCATGCTAATTGTTTTGAATCACTAGCTAGTTAAAGTCAATTTTGTTGCTTTTGGAGCTACAACTACATTTCACAAGGTAGAATATATTATGTGGAGCTCATGTTCCCCGTTTATTTTTTAATTCGTTTCTCGTTTAGTAGTTTATTACGTAAATCTTGTGGCTACGAAGCCTGTTTTTAGATGGGCACAAATCCTATGAATTAGCTACCATTACAAGGATCATATTTCTCAGCAGCATACGCCATTCTCAGTACATATTTCTACGTAATTAGGAACACAGTGCCCCTCCAAAAACAGGAAATAAACAACCCAAATGGTTGAAGGGAAACCTATTCCATGCAAAGACATATGTATCACTCATAAAGCATTGTCGCAACATATAATTCGTTAATCCAAGAGAATTAACTCTTTCGCTCTGTATAAAGTTGTAAAACCATGTCTTTCAAGATTGCTGACAATGTATGACAAATTTTCCTATAATAAACTTTTGTATAACAAATTTTTCTATGATCATTCATGGTGGTTGTGATTTTTATTTGGTATAATATTTGTTTACGTAAATAATTACATTGAGTGATTAATATTATATATATATATATATATATATTAATGTATTACTCATTTGATATTTATTATAAGGGATTCTGGTCAAGAACTTAAAAATTTCAGCAAGTGTTATTAAACTTCTGGAAGAGATTTATCTGCACAATGATTATCCAAATTCTGCAGAGAACTAACATCTTTTTCCCTCTGAGGATTTTGAATGAATTGGCATCACCACAAGAAAGCGTTTCTTCAGATGATGCTTCGGTCTTATCCATGCTGGCATCTTCCATCCTATTTACAGATCCAAGCTTCTTTATCCCGTCAGTCTCGATGGCCCGTTATCTCTACAGAGACTTTTCCCCTAATCACATTGAAAACTTATTCAAATTGGACGGCTAAATTTGAATCTTCCACCGTGAATATGAACAATAAAGAGGAAGATAGATAACTTTAACAGTGTTATCTCGATGAAGTCAAGTGTTATCTCTCCGAGACTTTTCCCCTAATCACAGCCAAACCACAAAATGAATAGAAACTAAAGCCTCACCAGATTGCGTGCGTAGAATTTTGAAGTACCCAATACCCCCACGCCTCGTTGTTGTCCCAAATTAATATACGAAACCACTAAACATCATTCACAAAAAGTTATATCACTTGAAGAATAAGTGACAAAATTAATAAACACACGACCACATGAATCACGAATTCATACTACTTGCATTCTTTTGTTTCACAATGACACAGCGAGGTTGCGAAATATAATCGAAAAATTAATTAGTTTTAAATGTAAAATTGTTAAATTTCTTAAAATTTTAAAAAAATAAATTTTAATTATTTATATTGATCTTAAAATATAAAGTCATAAAAATATTTAAAATATCTTTAATTACAATATATATATATATATTAAAATAATTCCAAAATATGTTGATATATCGTGGGTTTTATTATTATTTTTAAATCAAAAAATTATAATTTTTAAAAATTTAGTATTTGAAAATAGTTAATCACATCACACACTAAAAAAAATATCTAATTATTAACTAATTAGTAATTAAAAACCGAAACCAAAAGTATATTAATGTCTGATTATTATAAAATCATGTAGTGGTTGGTTTCTTACTAAGCTAAACTTTGTTCTGTCCTAGACGATCAAATGGACTGTGTTATTTTATGGCTCAAACTCCCCCACGAGCACATGTAATTTACTGTATAAATCAATATGGGATGTGAAAACTAAATTGTTTGGTAAGATCTCGTTGAGCCCCACGAATAATTTCAGTGGTTCACCAATTCTTTGTGACTTCATAGTTTCATAGAATATACAAATCAGCAAATAGTCATTCGAATACCGGGCATCTACATCCGCCCACTGTAACGGGAGCCGTAGCCGATGACCAATTTTCACCTACCTTTTATTCACGTCTTTCAACCCTTCATTGGTTGCTTCATAATTTGGTACTCTATTCATGCATCCACAAACGCTGTCATAGTCAAACACAATTGCTAATATGACACTTTTGTAACGCACAACTGCTAACTATAACTAATGCAATAATAAAAGTAGAACACCATGCTTAAAGAGATTCGATATAAATACTTATATTTTTGAATATTATTAAAATTTTTATTATTTTTAAATTAAAAAAAATTACAAAATTAGACTAAATTTATAAAATTCATAAATAAATAACTAAACAAAAAATAAAAATTATGTTTAATAGGTATAAAAATAACAAATGTTTTATGAGCGAAAACCCAACCCAAAATTATATCTTGGTGGGATAATTAACTTGGCTGTTTAAACTAGACATAATAGGCACGATTCTATAAAATCTCATAAATATAATTAAATTATTAATTAATTTAATACTATTAAGTGACAATAACATTGGTTGTGATTTTAAGTAACGCTATTTTCTAAAAATATTATGAGTTAAAATTACTCGTTATAACGTGAATAATGAACTTTTTAATATATAGAATAGAATTGATTAAAGCATATCTATATTATATAAGTCAACATATACAGCTTTAAGTAAACAAATTTTACAATGTTAGGCGAAAATGAACCCTACAAATCAAAGGAATTGAAGTTTTGACTTACTAATATACACGTTCCATGAATAATCTTAGAAGCCAAGGCAAGTAACCAACTCTCTTCTATCTGCCTAACACGTAAGAACAATACAACCCCAAAACGTTTTCTCTTAATCTTATAAAATTATTATTTCTATATAGATGTGTGAGTAGGAACGTATTAAATATGACGATTAGTTGGGACAAAAATAACGACATGGAATAAGACCTTCTTATTTGTTACCTAATGTCAATGACTACTTGATCTCCAAAGCCTTTCTCCAAGAGTAGTGTTATTATCATCAACTTCTTGATAACATTATAATTCGTGATTGGTCGAGTTTTCATGACACAGCTTGGAATATATATCTGGCCAGCTTCTTCTAATTCAAAGTCTTCGTTTCCTCACTTTCCTAATGGGAGATGAAAAGTAATGATAATATTTAAGTTTACTGTTTGAATTAGTGAACGAACATTTTCCACGGTGGAAATTTCCCAACTATCATTATTAATATTCAACAACAACCGAGAAAATTACTTAGTTGTCACATTTATACCAAAACAATTGGATTGATTTTTCAAAGTCTCAAAGATTTATTAACAAGTAATTTCCATGGATTTGTTAAATTATGTAATCTTTATAAGGGGTAAAGTCAATTGTAACTAGATAATCCCACACGTAATTTGCTGGCTTTTTTGTCTGTATTTCCCTTTAAGCTTAGTAGCGATCAATGCAGGTCAATTCAATCTGGGCATGACAAAATCAAAAACCTGCAGTAAATAATCCTGGAATTGACACATGATCAATGGTTGTTACTCGTTAATCTGACTATTACTTTCTTTTAATTACTGAGGGACATACGTTACAAAACCACTGTTGTTTGTTTTGCTCGATAGAATCAAATTCCTCTGACTTGGTGTTTTATTTATGTATATTTTGATGGCCAAACTTAAGCTGCTAGATAACGAAGGTTATAATAACTAATCAATTGCCTGTCTTCTAATTTTAATCCTTATCAAAAACCCACGCATTTCTTGGCTTTTACTTGGTTATCACGCAACTCAGTCAAAAATCAAGAGCCTTCTGCTTATGTATTATTATTCAACATGGATATAGCAGTTGAGATTTCAATGAAGTAAGAAGTATTTTGTGTTTAAAATTTTGATTGCACATTCGTCGAAGAACCACCCGATGTTGCCTATATAAAGAGAGCCCAAGTTCTCTTTTCCAATCATCCCTCCATAGCCTTCCAATTTCTTCATAATTGGCACAAGCCTTCGATAGTATTCTCTAGCTCTTGTTGGAAGTCGATAGTTAATAACATTCTCTTCCAAATGGCGCGTTATATGCTTCTTCTAGCGTGCGCTTTCGTTCTTCTGGCTTCTACTACGTCGGCGTCTGCTGCAATCGTCGAACACTCGTTTCATGTACAATCTGCTTACCTTTTTGAGAAAACCTTTTGTACTAACATTATAATTAGTAATTGGTTGCAGTGAGTGAATGCAACGCATAGCAAAGTAAACGTTGTATGTTATAACAATTGTTTTGTCTGTCGATTGTATCAGGTGCAAAACTTGACGATCGGGCGGCTGTGCAGGCAGCAAGTGATAACTGCAGTTAACGGAAGCCTCCCTGGTCCGACTATACGCGTTAAAGAGGGTGACACTCTGATTGTTCATGTCTTCAACAAGTCACCTTATAACCTCACCATTCACTGGTAATTATATTTAATCCTTAGATGTTAAGCTTAAGCTTTTAGATTAATAATTAAGTTATGCAAAGACTTTGACCATAAATTTGCTAAAAGTCTTCATTGCAAATTATATTCCCGTTGTTCTCTCATATCACGCGGCAAAAGACTAATTCTGAGATCCATTTTTTCTCGATGAAGCCTCATTGAGAACACACTTTGTCAACTGCATTAGGTTTTACTTCATTTTCATCCAAAAAAGGCTCCCACAAATTCATTTCCCCTACTAGAAGCTCGAGTTCAATATTAATTTTCCGCATAATTTCTATTAATAAAAGTCTAACGCGTGAAATTAATATGTTATTCTCCAACCACTATAGCATTATGATCTTCATGTTTGAAACTTAATTTTTTTTTCCCAGAATAGATGCTAATATCATGGTGTCAATGAATATTATTTATGCAGGCATGGAGTATTTCAATTACTTAGTGGCTGGGCAGACGGACCTAACATGATAACTCAATGTCCAATAAGACCTGGGACTAGCTACACCTACAAATTTAATATTATCAATCAAGAAGGAACCCTCTGGTGGCACGCTCACGTCTCATTTCTACGTGCCACCGTCTACGGTGCACTTGTCATCCGCCCAAGATCCGGCCACAAGTATCCTTTCCCTAAACCCGACAAAGAAGTTCCTATTTTACTGGGTATATACATTTATATAGCCACTCATATTAATAGTTTTCGTTACTAATAAGTAAGAAATTGGTTAAATATTCAATCTAATAACAAACGTACACTAAACCACAATTTTCTTGCAGGAGAGTGGTGGAATGCGAATGTTGTCGATGTTGAGAACGAGGCACGCATTTCTGGTGGAGGTCCTAATGTTTCCGATGCTTACACCATTAATGGAAGGCCCGGAGACCTCTATCCATGCTCTCAGAATAGTAAGTATTTAATGCAAAACATTTGAGAATCATTGACACCATACAATTTCATTCGTCTGATTTTGTTCATTCGGAATATTTATTTATCAGATATGTACAAGCTTACGGTGGAGAAAGGAAAGACTTATCTCCTACGTATAGTCAACGCTGCACTCAATAACCAGCTTTTCTTCAAGATAGCCAATCACAAGATGACAGTTGTCGCCGTCGACGCCTGCTACACCAATCCCTATGTCACCGACGTTGTTGCGATTGCCCCTGGCCAGACGGCTGACGTTTTGCTCAAAGCCGACCAGTCTGCGGGTTCTTATTATATGGCTGCGAGAGCTTATGCTAGCGCTCCGCAGATAGCCTTTGATAACACTACCACCAGAGGCCTCGTCGTCTATAAAGGTGCCTCGTCAGCTACACCCCTGATGCCGGCCCTACCAGCTTTCAACGACACGCCCACAGCTCACAAGTTTTACAGTAACTTAACTAGTTTAGTGAATGGACCTCAATGGGCACCAGTTCCCCGTGACGTGGACGAGCATATGTTCGTAACCGTTGGATTAGGGCTTGATCGTTGTGCAGCAAACGCCACGTGTCAAGGTCCAAACGGGCAGCGATTCTCTGCAAGCATGAACAATCACTCATTCCAGCCCCCCACGAGTTTGTCTCTGTTGCAAGCATTTTTCTTCAATGTGGGCGGAGTCTACACCCCCGATTTCCCCAACAAGCCTCCGATCAAATTTGACTACACGAATCTCAACCTCAGCTCAAACGCGTCACTGCTGTTTGCTCCCAAATTAACGAGCGTCAAGAAATTGAAGTTCAATTCCACGGTGCAGATGATCCTGCAAAACACAGCTTTGATCGCATTGGAGAATCATCCCATGCATATTCATGGCTTTGACTTTCACGTACTGGCTCAAGGATTTGGAAACTATAAACACAAAAGAGACAGTAAGAAATTCAATTTCTTCAACCCGCAGAGGCGTAACACCATTGCTGTTCCTGTGGGAGGATGGGCTGTTATCAGATTCCGCGCTAATAATCCAGGTTAATTTTTCTACAATAATTCTATGATTCCATTATTGATTAATAAGCCAATCAAAATTATTTCTCACACGCGGTTGGTGGGTATTTGCCTAATGTCTTAGCTAGTAGATGAACTTAAGCACGCAGGCTCCATATGAAAGTGATAGTCCAACCGATCGTTGAAACTTTAAACTTGAAATATTTTATTTTCAAACCCTAAAAAGAAAGAAGAAGAAGTTGTTTTTCAGAGTCAACTCACCCATACTTGTTTATGTTTTTCTGCATTTATACAGGTGTTTGGTTCATGCACTGCCATCTGGATGTGCACTTGCCGTGGGGTCTAGCCACAGCTTTTATTGTTGAAAATGGACCGAGTCCGTCCACTAGGTTGCCTCCCCCACCGGCAGATCTTCCCAAGTGCTAGAAGTTAATTAATTATCCCAGAAGAACGTCTTGGATGTGACTTCTCTCTCAATTCAACGTGTGCAATATTTGTTTGATTTCATTTCCATTTGTTTATTGCATTTCTGCAAATTTGTGATTGTTCTAATAATGTTGTAACCAGTCATTCTTGTCAACATCCGATGTACTAATCAGTTCATTCTTATTTCAATTTTTAATAATAGAGTTTGTTTTAATTATTTTGGTCTGCATAAACCCAACGTTTCGGCCCCCCTGTTCTTTCTTTAGTGAAAAGAGTTAATTTTAAGAACAATAATAGTTAGTTTATATGATGAAATATAGATAGAAAAAGATTAAGGAGTATTGGTGCTGGGTCAAAATATGTATCATGCAAGTAGACGGAGACTTTAATTGAAGACTTGGAAGGTATAATAAGATTTAGTTACAATAACTTAGTGTTAAGTCTAATTTTCTATTTCATGTACAGTCTGCTAACCCTTTTGAGAAAGCCTTTTGTGGTAACATTAATTATTATCGCTATAATAATTAGTAATTAGCTGCAGTAAGTGCATGCAACACATATAAAACCACACGTTCCATGCTATAAACAGCAGGAAATATTTGTAGCTTAACATATTACAGCAGTTGTATCTATGGATTGTATCAGCTGCAAAACTTGACGATCCGGCGGCTGTGCAGACAGCAAGTGATAACTGCAATGAATTAAAATATGTTAAATACAATTATCTTAACCCTAACTTTAAATTTAAACTTTTAGATCAAGTGACAAATTCAATATAATATTAAAGTTAATTTGAATTAATTATTTAGCTTTTAAACTCTTACAAATATTAAAAATAAAAAAAATAATTATTTGTATCTAAATAAGATTTATAAAATAAAATTATTCTTGTATATAAATTAAATTTTTACATTCAAATTCAAACTTTTAAATCAAATAATAAATTCGATGATATGTTAAAGAAAGTGACACTTTAATTGCTCGTGTCTCCAACAAAAGTGACGCCTTATAAATCTCAAGTTTTAGCTTTTAAATTAAATAATAAATTTATCGGATCAAATTATATGCATTAAAGAAAGTGATACTTTGATTATTCATGTCTTAAACAAGTCTATCTTATAATTTTACCATTCATTGGTAATTAAATTTTAATTCTCAGATTTTCTGCTTTAAACCTTTAGATTCCTAATTAAGTAGTTATCTCATAACGGAAAACTTGGACTAATTTTGAGGCTTCATATTTTCCCGATAACCTAAACAAATGAACATCCTTGTACTACTGTACACATTGGTTTCATCAGATCTTCATGTTTGAATCTTAAAATGTGTTTTGTTCAGAAACTGATGTTTGTATCGGGGAATTAACGAATATAATTTACGCAGGAATGGAATATATCAGTTACTTAGTAGCTGGGTAGACGAACCAAACATGATAACTCAATGTCCAATCAGACCTGGAGCTAGCTACACCTACAAATTTAATATCATCAATGGAGAAGGAACCGCATGGTGGCATGCTCACACCTCATGGCTACGGGCCACCGTCTATGGTGCACTTATCATCCGCCCAAGATCCGGCCAAAAGTATCCTTTCCCTAAACCTGACAAAGAAGTAGCCATTTTACTGAGTTTACATATAAGTGTCACTCATATCTATCAACCATTTTTTTTTTTAAGTTCTAATGAGTAATAAATTGTTGGGACATGACTTTTTGTTCACAGAGATATATATTTTAAATTTAAAAAGATTTCTTTGTGCGAGCATGCGTGTGTATTTAAGGAAATTTTTCTTGTAACAATTTTTGGTATAGCAAGTTCAATATCTTCAACCCACAAAGGCATAGCACCATTGCTGTTCCTGTCGGAGGATACGCTGTTATCAGATTCTGTGCCAATAATCCAGGTTAAGTTTCTATACAACTTCCATAATTACGTAATTAGTTAAAAAGCCAACCAAAATTATTTCTCAAATGCGGCTGATGGGTATGCATCTAATGTCTTAGCTCGTAGGTTAACTTAACCATCTAATCGTTGAAACTTCTAAACTTAAAAATGTTTCGTTCGGAAACCCTGAAAGGAAGAAGTTGTTTTCAGTCTCAATAATCCAAGCACGCTTGTTAATGTGATTGTGAACTTTACAGGTGTTTGGTTCATGCCCCGCCATCTGGAAGTCCACATGCTGTGGGGTCTGTCCACAGCTTCTGTCGTCAAGAATGGACCGACTCCGTCGACTAGGTTGCCTCCGCCACCGGCTGATCTTGACTGTGATTATTATCTCAATTCAATGTGTGCAACATTTGCTCGATGTCCTGCCAATCTGTGATTGACGTAATAATGTTGTAATCAGTCATTCTTATCAACATCCGATGCATTAATCAGTTCACTCTCGTGGAAACTTTCAAAAATATTGTTCGTTTTCAATTATTTTCGAGCATTTTATGCAATTGCCGACCCAAGAACTTTCATCGGGCCAGGCCAGTTGCATCCGATACAACACTCTCCAAATTAAAATTATAGGTCCAGATATTAATTCATTTATTTAGAAAAATAAAATTTAAAAATACATAAAACGCAATACAATATTTGAATTCAATTATCCCAAGTTGTATATATTTTCAACATTTCTCATATAAATCACAAATTGGGTATTTGAGATAATTGATTGGATGAAAAATTGATGAAAAAACAGAAAAATTACAAGAATATATGTTTAATTATTCAAATAATATAAAGGAAACTCAAATTTAGTCATCCTTAATCAAAATTTCCGATTACTCCTCAACATTACTGCTTACGTGGCTGCAAGAGCAGGAGCAGAATAGCCAGCTTATGCGGAAATAGTCGGAGCAGCTGCCGGGGCGGAGGCAGAACTGACGGTTTGGGGTGCGCCGGAGCTTGAAAGCTGAACCATGATACGGCGAGGGTTGGCACGGTTTGCCTTGCAGAGGTCAGGCAAGTATGCTCCTGCATCAACCACACCCGATATATTAAAAATATATTCATTCATTCATGATGCGCAATTGTAACAGAGAATTTTAAATAAAATAGGTTTATTACATAAGTATTATTGATGTTACGAGACTATTTAATGAATGAAATAATAAAAATATATTTTTGACAGTCGAAAAATATAATAATAAAAATTTTATAAATTTTTTTTTTATAATTTTATATAACTTTTTTAATCTATTACTAATAAATATACTTATCTCACTTTATTAATTGAATATTGTTATACTTGTAATACAAAGTGATGATTCTTTGAATCCATGACCAATCAAAGTTGATAGAAAACTCGTACCTTCTCCTGCGGCCAAGTTGAAGTAAAGGTCAACGATATTGGGGCACTTCTGGTAACAACCGGGGGAGCAAAGCTTTGACGTAAATTCAGGTTCAAGAAGAGCGTCAGATGAAATCCCAACAGTGTTCCTATCAACGCCACAAGCACGCACACATTTGTCAGTCTCAATGTAATCGGACATCCTCTCAACGACTACTTCCGATGTCTTGCACTGATACTCGATGCTTCCTTGTCTCGACGTGAGAGTCTCCAACAAACACCTCTTCCCAGATGAAGAAATTGAAAATGCACAAACATCCTTTGGCAAACTCTCGCATATTACCTCAGCTGCCATGCAAAAACACAACAAACCAACCCTGTCATAAACACCCAGTTTCCTTAAAACCTTAAACTTTAACCTATACAATAATTCACAGTTTCAATGCATTAATTATGTGTACGAAGGGTTGTTGATATAAGAATTGACTGTATAAACAAATCAAGCAAAGGATGGAACCATGTATGCATGCAGTGCATACCTAGTGTAGCATGGAGGAAGAGGGAGGAGAGGAATAGAACAAATGGCAATTTGGTTGAAGAAGCCATGAATATGAAGGAAGATGTACCAAAATCGGTTCGTGGTTTCTACATATAATGAATGGACACCGGCTTCAGGTTACACAGAGAATAACGCGTCCTCCATTTTTGAGGACGCGTTTGCTGGTTGACCCATCTCTGTGGACCCCATGTTCGTTAGTTGTTTAATCCTGTTGATTTGATATTGTAATATTCTTGCCTTCTGTTTGACGCTGATTAGTAAAGACGTGTTTGAATGGTTTGCACGTTTAAGTTTCCAACAGTCGATAAGTTTCTCATTCTCTTGTCTTCGCCATTCGTCCCCTGCTACATTGACTCCACGAATTCATAATTTGTCAGCATTATGACATCATAAGAACCATTCAAACTTTATAGCATCTACCTAACGAAGCATCAATTCTCTACATGGTACTTTCAATTGCTAAAACACGTTAAGAAATAATTAAGAACGACATTAACCATAAATTAATCAAGAAATCAATGAAGGGGATTATTCAAATTGCCCTTAATTAACATGAATCTAGCTTTAAATTGTTAACGAATTTCCACAAGATATTTATAGATACACAATCAGATGATAGAGATTTAGGAAGTGGTCAAGTTTGGCGTGCTACAGGTGCGACAATTCATGCCAAATTCTTATGTGAAATTAACTGCGCGTTAAGTAGGGGAGGCAACGCGGAGACTTGGAAATTGATAGGTCAACTCAAGCTACAAGTACTTAACAAACAAGTGAGTCGCCAGCCATCTCTGTAATTTACTCGTTTTCTTTGTTTACATTGAAGGAAATCAAGCTTCAGTTCCAAGCGTCAAATTCCGGATGGTGACAATCCAAGAAAACAGAAAAGTCATAGGTCTTTCTGATCATAGGATGCATTGGAAAGAAAGGGGTTACAAGGAATTAATTCCTTAGCTGTGTGAAGTTCTTGCTGAAATATTGGGCCAAAATTTGTTCAATTAGTCCAGGAGATTGTTTCCTATACTAGAGAGATCATGGCGGTAAATTGGTTATAGTCTAGATATGTTTATTTGTGTCCAATTCCGCACGTGAGAATCTACCGAAAAAATTATAATTACAAATAATAATACGAATCACGATATAATTATTTAATATAAATTTAAAATGAATAAATAGATTATTAGTTTAACAATCTATTGTATTTATGTTTAAATTATTATATTTATTTATTTATTTAATGTACGAATTATAAATAAATTTTTATTATAAATCAATTATTGAAAAAATTATGTTATATGCAGATAAAAAATTTTATCTCAATTTATTTATGATCAATTTATTATTTGTTTATAATTAATTTATTAATCGTGTATAAATGAATCGTATTGGAATTATTTATTTAATAAATAAATTTTATTTATATTTAACTTCTATGATATGACTAATAAATCAATTGAATTTGAATTAATCTTTATTTAACATACTACAAATACAATACCATACAAAATATATGATCAGAGTAAGAACTTATTTTATATAAATAGATAAAGTATGTTTATATCTGTAATATTATAAAAATATAGGCACTTAAATGCTATTACTCTAATTAAATTTATATTTTGTGGAGTGGGCCTGGCCTTTGATGTGGTGTTGTACTGGCCCTCGGACATTGCGATGTCTGGACTTGAACTAAACAGAAAGGGCTCATGGCGGTGACCTCAGCCAGAACTTAGAGGCGCCACGCCACTTGTTGTTTGTAAATACTCGTACCTCCTCCTCCTCGTTGTGTTGTGGAGCACTCCGCATCGAATCATGGTCACAAAATCGATTCTCAAAGCAAGATAAGTGGGACCATGTTAACAGAAACGGTTGCCAACCTCACAATCCCACCCTCAACGCAGTCCAAGCAGAAGACAAATTGCTTGTGAGTTGTGACACAACAAAATATCATCAGTAATCAAGCCGGAAAGTAGAGAGACCTGAAGCAAATCCAGCAGTAAACATGGTTGCAGCAGCAGCAGCAACGGCATCACAGCTACTTTTTTCGAGCTCGAGTTCTTTCTCTCGTATATCTCCTTACCAACTGTGTGTCTTTGATTCCAAAACTATTGTGTCATGCCCAACCAACAGCGGCAACGTTGTCAAGAGGAGACATGTTGCTGCTGGCGTCCGGTGCATGGCTGTTGGGACGGCATCAGATGCTGAAGCAAAGAAGAAAAGTGGGTTTGAGATTCAAACACTGACAAGCTGGTTGTTGAAGCAGGAACAAGCTGGTGTTATTGATGGTGAGCTCACTATTGTGCTTTCCAGCATTTCAATGGCATGTAAGCAGATTGCTTCTTTGGTGCAAAGAGCTAGCATTTCTAAATTGACTGGAGTCCAGGGTGCTACGAACGTTCAAGGGGAAGACCAGAAGAAGCTGGACGTTGTTTCAAATGAGGTTGGTAACCATTCATTCGAAATCATTTCACAGAATACTGAATACACTGCAAAATACAACTTGGCAGAATATGTTGCTTGCTTTTCTATAATTATTTAGCTGTTGTGAACCATTTCCACGACAGTTGAATCAGATAATCTCATTTTAGTAAGATGGGATTGAATATTTTGCATTTACAGGTGTTCTCAAATTGTTTGAGATCAAGTGGAAGAACAGGGATTATAGCATCAGAGGAAGAGGATGTACCAGTGGCCGTAGAAGAAAGTTACTCTGGAAACTATATTGTGGTTTTTGACCCACTAGACGGATCGTCCAACATTGACGCTGCTGTGTCTACTGGCTCAATCTTCGGCATATACAGCCCAAATGACGAGTGCCTTGCTGATGCTGGTGATGATCCTACTGTAAGTTTCATGTCCTGTCATTTCATTATCATGAAGCTGACGGCATAATTCTAACCAGAAAGTGAAGTAGGATTGTAGATTGCTTCTAACTATTGTTTGAACTTGATTTACCGCAGCTTGACCAAACAGAGCTAAGGTGTGTTGTGAACGTGTGCCAGCCAGGAAGCAACCTTCTTGCTGCTGGCTATTGCATGTATTCAAGCTCTGTAATCTTTGTGATAACTTTAGGCAATGGTGTGTTTGCATTCACCTTGGATCCAATGTATGGAGAACTTGTTTTAACTCAAGAGAATATCCAGATACCCAAAGCCGGAAAAATTTATGCATTCAATGAAGGGAATTACCAGCTTTGGGATGACAAGTTGAAGAAGTACATTGATGACCTTAAGGATCCAGGACCTAGCGGCAAGCCCTATTCCGCTAGGTATATTGGAAGCTTGGTTGGTGACTTCCATCGGACCCTTCTCTATGGCGGAATTTATGGGTATCCGAGAGACAAGAAGAGCAAGAATGGGAAGCTGAGGCTTCTATATGAGTGTGCACCAATGAGCTTCATAGTGGAACAAGCTGGAGGGAAAGGATCAGACGGCCATCAGAGAGTACTTGACATTCAACCTACTGAGGTGAAAACAATTTATAACTACGAGTTAGTGCAATTTTCTGGGTGAAAACAATTTATGCCTTTGTTGTTTTCTTGTAACAGATACATCAGCGTGTGCCACTCTACATTGGAAGTGTTGCGGAGGTGGAGAAATTGGAGAAGTACTTGGCTTAGTTAAAATGTAAAAGCAAAGGGATTAATTCTGTTCATAAATGCTTCATGCAAGTCCTCAAGAAGTGTACACTAAATTGGAGTTAAGAAAAAAGCCATTGCTATTCTGTACTTGTGAAAATTCTTTTGTTTGCTCCGCAGAACATTACCAGGTCTGCATGAGACTGTAGCTTAGAGGTATGTGCAAGTCTTAACACAAGAAATTTAAGAATTTTCAGTTTTACAAAGCAGGTAGAGTATTTGGAGAAAGGAAAATTGTTTTCCGATTGGGATAACTATGATTTGCAGGAAACATATTATCCACCTTCTCCCAGATTAAGGTATTGATCTTTCCTATTTGCAGTCTACAAACCTATCCGGTCTTCAATCAAGCACAGTGATGTAAAGAATTTACCATTTCAGGGACTCTTTGATGGTGTCAGTATCATAAGATCAAGTGGGTATTAGCAATTCAACCAACTAGTGTTTCCTCTTAAAGACGAAACACGTTCACATAATTGTTACAAAAAGGAAGAAAAGCCATATCCCTTCCTCACACAATGCATACAGAAAGTTGAGGCAATTCAATTTGCTCTCCACTCATCAGCTTTTTGACCTTATGCTCTTTCATACATCTCCTCTCTCCTTTCCATTTCCAACACCACACAAGACACTCACAGGCTCTTGGGTGAACGCCCACCAATCAGCCATCTAGTGGAAAAAGCAGGCCTAGCCACAAACTGCCTCCACATATTTGACCAATGATGTATTTTATTCAGTTATGAAATTTTGAAAATTGCGACCATAATTGCATAGAGGATATCTGCTCATACCACTTATGTGATTGATTTAAATAGCAAACACCACCCCCAAAAATGGGGAGAGGGAAACCTCTGCCTCAATCAGCTGCTGACATTACTATGCTTTTCTGGCAGATACACCAGTGACCAGCTCTCAATGGAAGCCAGATGAATTAGACAAACTATAGCGTTGCTTGGTTTGAGGCCTTCAATTTACAAATTCATTTGTATGAAGATAATATTTTTAGCATTTATGAAATTTTTGAATGTTCAATAAATCTCTACTTCATAATCAAATTTTCCATAACTTCCATCAGCAGTGTATAATCTTCACTTACTGAATACAGACTACATATAAATGGACAAATACAATTTTAGCATGCTTAGAGTACTATGTTTCACCCAAAATCTCACGGTAAAAGTCTGTGGGTGAACTAAAGATATTAAGTGCCAATCAGAAACTTACATATAACCTAAGAGATAAATGTAAAACAATGGCAAGGAAAACCAATGTCAATCTAGTAGTCGAGTCATCTTTGCGTAAATACTGTACTAATACCATTTCAGCCTATGTGCCACCTTAATCTTCTAGATCCTTTTCTTGCTCAACAATTTTGCTGATCCAAAGAATTCCTGCAGCCTTTGGCTGCAATTTCGTAAGAAAAAACATAAGCAACTACAAAACTCCAAATCAAGTGAAAGGAACCGTAATAAAAGACAATCCAGTGTCAAGTTTAGCTCCGGTTACAACCAGAGGGGAAAAGGAAAAATAAAAAGGAATGAAAATTTACCTGGACTTAAAATTCTTATGCATTTTGTTATGAACTTCACTGCAGCCAAGGTGTCAGGGCCTGCAAAATCAAATTTGCAAGACAAATATTTGACAATGTAATAAGTAAAATCAAATCCAATAAGTGAGTTTAATCACCTTGAGCATTCATATCTTTTCCTGAAAGTACTTCTGTCACTGCTGATGAATACTCTGACACAACTTGATCAGCCCCCAGATTGGCATCTCCAGATTCATGAGATGACCTGACTGTTTTATATATATATATATATATATATATATATATATATATATATATAGAGAGAGAGAGAGAGAGAGAGAGAGAGAGAGAGAGAGAGATATCAGATGAAAATGTAGGATAAAAGGGGTGAGCACCCAAAGGTTGTCGAATATGTGATACAGGAAATGAAACTCGTACCTTGAAACATTGTCCATGGAAGCACCTGAAGGCAGCTGGCAAGGATAGCCAATTGCTTCACAGTCAAGATCAAAATCAACTAACAACTCAGAGAAGGAAAAATTTGGTCCAAATGCATCTAAGTTAGGTAAATCCATGTCAAAAATGTCAACTTCCTTTTCAGAATCAGATGTTGAAATGTCATTAACAATGGATTTATCCGAGTTCACTGCCTCATCAGAACCATCAAAAACTAGCCTCCCTTTTACATGATTCCTCTTGCCAAGCCTCTTCAAGTTTGTCTTCACTGGTGAAGAAGAAATGCAGTGGTTCCTCTCCATTGTGTAGATTGTCATCTGCTTGTAAGGGCTCCCTGTAACTCTCTCAGACGAAATTACAGTGCAGTTATAGGAGTTATCTCTTGAGGAGTATTGTTGGCACTGCAGCTAGCAACAGAAGAATTTCCCAGCGGAGATTTATCAGACTGCGAGGAAACTGCTTGTGGTGGGGTCTTGGGACCAGAGGCATGGGTTGGAGTAGGCAATGAAGACTGATTGAACAAACTCTTAGCAACACTGGATCTTTGAATGAATGATCCATTGGATGCACTATTGCGAGGTGATAATTCAACCACAGAAGAAGACTGTGCAGTGTCTTGATTAGAGATTGTATTCTGTGACTGTGTGGCTGCGTATACAAAAGCAAGAACAAAAGACCTTTGTTAACATTTTAAATATTTAAGTAATAAATATGCAAGGACATAAATTGAATGCTTAACTTTGAAGAAATTTACCTTTGTTTGGGACATTCTTTGAGGCTATCTTACTGCAAGATTTCTCTGATGCTGGAGGACCAGTATCCGGCACAACCTTTAAGCTAGCTCTCTTTCTTGTTAATGCACAATTTTGAACAGGTGGGGAAAAATATTCGTGCTCCCTAACTGTCTTCGGTGGAATGGACATTGGCGTAACAGTTGGTGTGTTTTGCACAACATAATCTGCTAAGAAAGTGCTGCAAAGAGAACATTATCAAGAATGTGAATTGTGTTTTACTCACGGAAGAAAAAGTAGGGAAATCATAAACCTGAGTCTAGTCAAAAAAACAAACGAGACTTCAGACTAATGCTGCCTATAACTAGACAATCCTGGGAGCATCATTAACAAAGATATCACAAATACTTGCAAGAAACTAAATGGAGACTGATTATGATACTTGTGATTCAATATTTAATTAATAGTCAGCTCTTAAACACCAGTCAAAGTAATATCTCCTGCAGTTATTGATCACTCTTGTAAATGCATTGCTTATTTAAGCTTCGTAGTTTTATTATTGACCTTACCTTTCAATTAAACGTGAAATTCCTCGAACAAAATAAGTTCTCAAACAGGCATCAGGTCATCATAATTGTAAAATGCAACTCAACTGGCATAGTAGATGACTACTTCAATTCCAAGAAAACTTTTATCTACTTCACAACCACTTCAATTTTTATGTAAATCCCGCAAATTTTCATCTATCTACGCAATTGAAACGAAAACTTTCACAGGTAAAACTGAGACTAATCAACCAGCTAGTTGCACATGAATTTTAGGGCTGTACCTGAAGGGGATCCACTTGATGGGACAGATTGAGGAACAACAGCTATTGATTTTGTAGGCTTTATTACTGGAGGATGAATCGCTGACATAGACGCACTTGCATTGTAAGTATTCATGACATCTTGCATCCCGTGCAAAAGCGTCTGTAGCCTCAATTTTTCTTGGTCCAAACGAGCCTTCTCCTGATCCAACATCACCTTCTGCTCCTTCAAACAGATGTACTCATTTAACATTGCCACCAGACTCAACAAACTCTTCGGAGCCTTCGTATACCCAAAAAAAAAAAAACCCCTAAATCAGCTTAAAAAATAAAATCCCAAAATCCAAGAAAAAAATCAGAAAATATTTACAAGAATATACCTCTTGAACTGGTGATTTTGAGATGAGAGAAGACGCCTCAGTTCTGAAAACGGAGCGAGTCTCGGAGAAGTTGTTATCAGAGAGATACCGGTCAATGATGAATGCGACTTGGATCGGAGTGACCTTCCCCTTGCCAATGTTATTCTCTGGCCTTTTGGATCTGCTCCGTTTCCCCATTTTCTTCCCCTAGGGATGTGAAGATAGTATGTGAAAACTAGGGAAGCGCCAATAGAGAATGAGGATTCAAGAAAAAATCTGAGAGATTGAAGGAATCGCATGGAGATTTGGATTTGGAGGGAGAGAGCTCGAGTAAAGAATAGGAAAGGGCAAGAAAGCGCGGGAATTTTGAAAATTTTGGCGGAAAAATGATGAAGCGCTGCGAGGGGGACTCGACTTATTGGGCGTTTTAGTGGTTAACTAGTATTTGTGGTTTTAATTTCGCGCGGGAAAGTGATCAATTGGCGTTTAAGTTAAGCAGGTAAATCCTTAAAACTTTTAAGAAAAAATTATGATTTGATCCTATTTTGTACCCTATTTACACAAATAACCACATTTAATTTCATTTTATGAAAATAATCATTTTTATCAATTTTATCTCGTATGATTATTTACACTCAAATACAAAAACAAAACTTATAAAATCAAAATTAACAAATTTTTTTTAAAATAAATTATTATTACGGACCAACCCTTTATTATTAACACAAAAATTAATTTATTAAATAATATTTATTTATTTTTATAACTTAATATTAATCTATATGCTATTCGATGTGAACTGTAGTACTATATTTATAATCTTATAGTTACATATAAAGTATATAAAATATTTTAATATAAAATTACTTTTCTAAATTAATTCGATCTCATTATTGCTCGAAGAACTCTTATTAATAATATACTTACTAGTGATTTGACCATCTTGATGCTTCTTTAATTTTATTTTTTTATTTTGTACATGTACACCATTCCACAACATCATTGGTCATTTGAAAAATGATGAAAATACTCATTTGATAATATTTAATTAAAGGTGATCATTTACGTAAATATAGTTAAAAATAAGATCATTTTGTAAAATTTTTTAATGGACATCCAGAAAACAGAAGGAGAGAGGCCCATTTTTAAACTCGGGCCCATTGGCATTATGGTAATTACTCAAAAACAAAAACTCCAACGTCATCTTATCGACGGCACCAAATCAAAACTCAAAGACATCTCCGTAACATCACTTACAAACGAAAATGGAGCAAGGGCTTCTTCTATGGAGTCCTTGCCACCACTCTCGCTTTCTTTCTTCACTTTCTATTCCTCCCATTTCCTTCACATTCCCAGCAACCAAACATGCTCAAATACAACCCATCTGTGCGACTGTAGATTCACCAAGCGCCCAGCAAAAGCAACAGCTATCTGCCAAAGAAAGAAGGCAGATGAGAAACGAGAGGAGAGAGCGTAAATCTGGTTACAACTGGAGAGAAGAAGTTGAAGAGAGGCTGTTGAAGAAGCCAAAGAAACGGTACGCTTCGTGGACTGAAGAGCTCAATCTTGATAACTTGGCTCAGCTGGGTCCCCAGTGGTGGGTTGTTCGGGTTTCTCGGGTTAGGTACGAAGAAATTGCTGAACGGCTTGCTCGATCACTAGCTAGGAATTTCCCAGATATTGAATTTAAGGTAATTTTGGATTATTGTTATTGTTATTATGTTCTCTGATAAAATGGCTTTTAAAGTGTATCTGAGTTTCGGCAATTTGAAGCATGGAAATATCCATTATTCAGAGGGTCAATAATTATTTTATCTTGATCAAATATGTTGATTATTAGTTTCATGTGAACAATAACTTGATAAATGCAAGTCTTATTACGGGAAAATGTAGCGTTATGGAAGATTTGAAAACTTTTTTCTGTTACAATTTATAGTGAAAATTCACGTTAGTTATTATGCATAATACTGATGAATTGATGAAGTAGTTGTGACCAATTTGCACTAAATTGAAAGTGAACAGGGGTTGGCATGCTATTCTTATTTTTGTTTTCCGCCTCAGGGGTTGTTAGTTTATACTGGAATGCTCAAATTTATTTGCAATTCAATTCGAATGTGTAGGATACATCGATGAAGTAGACATGTAGATTTCAATTTATTTTGAATAATAAATTGAAAATTCAAATGAGTACCATGTCAGAAATTCATTTGGGATGCCTCTTTTTACCTTTTTCCATTATGGTGTGTATGATTTTTGTGAAAGTTGGATTTGATGATGTGATATGCTAGAAAGGCAATGACCAAGAAAAGTAAAATGAGTTTTCTCAATTCCTTAGTTTTTGTTTTCAGATGTATGCTCCAGCTCTTCAGGTGAGGAGGAAACTGAAGAATGGTTCCTACTCCGTTAAATCAAAGCCCATTTTTCCAGGCTGTGTTTTCTTAAGATGTGTGTTGAACAAAGAGATACATGATTTCATAAGAGAGTGTGATGCAGTTGGAGGTTTTGTTGGTTCCAAGGTTGGAAACACGTGAGTATTTATATTTGTTCTTGTCATTCTTGTTTGTTTCATTGGATTCATTTTTAGGAATCATGCAAAGCTATATTGGAGTTGTAAGAAATACAGATGACCACTAAAGAAATTTTAGAAAGACATTTCAACTTTACAATTACTTTACCTAAAGTCTAAACCCTATTGTGGTCTGTTAGAAATTAAAGTCCCTCATATGTGGTGGTGCAAAAATTTCAAATGTATACAAGAACTGTCTGCTCTGATTTAGGGTTGACTGAAGAGAATTTAATGGACTTGGTTACTTTCTTCATTGAGTTGCTTGTTGTCATATAAAGTGGAATGCGTAAATCCTGCATCATGTTTTTTGTTGCTGTCATTACAGTTTCCTAAACTGCTTGCTGATATAGAATCCTTTTAGCATATACTGTTGCCAATGTACTTTTCAGAATAGGAATTACTGTTTTTGTTTGCAGAAAAAGACAGATAAACAAACCTAGGCCAGTATCTTTTGAAGATATGGAAGCAATTTTTCGAGAGGCAAAAGAAGAACAAGAAAGAGCCGACCAAGCTTTTGAGGAAGAGCAGCAAAGAGAAGAAACCCTCAAATCTGAGAAGATCGATATAGAATCAAACACAGTTTCCAGTGCTGTTACAGAATCTGTCACAGATTCCAAGCCAAAAAGGCTTTCGAGAAAAGCTTCTGACATAAATGTTTCGTCTTCAGCAAAGGGTAATAAGCTCCTTGTTCCTGGTTCAGCTGTTCGAGTTGTATCTGGGACTTTTGCAGAATATGTAGGAAGCCTTAAGAAACTGAATCGCAAAACTGGAAAGGTATGCTGCTTCTTTCACGTAAATTATATCTCTCATAGATGATAATTTGAGGAATTGTGTCTGCATCCTGTTTCAAATGAGACTCAATGTCCAATTCATTGCTACTGATGATTGTAAAGGTCCTTTTGACTATACAGGTGTGTTTTTGTGCATTTATATTGCCCAAACAACTGGATATAATATTTAAAGTGTTTTCTTGCAGGCAACTGTTGGATTTACATTGTTTGGAAAAGAGAGCTTAGTAGACATGCATGTTGATGAAATTGTTCCAGAGACTAAGTGACATAGATAATTTCTCTCCTCATAGTCATTATAAATGGTATGTTTATCAATATTGTCATAGTCGTTATAAATGGTGTGTTTATCAATATTGTTATACTTACCCTACAGCCATTATAGTTCATCTTTCTTTTTTTTTTTTTTTGCTTTTCAATTCTTTTTTACAAGTATATTTCCACGACTAATATTGTGCACCATAGAAGTTAATTTGGTTTTTTAGTTCACTTTATAGGTGCTTAGATTGCACTTTCTAGTTGCTCAATGCGCTGCACACCATTGGCCGCATGAACAGAAGTAAAAAACTGGATAAGTTTTTGAAGGTTGGTTTATCAGTCAAATCAGAAGACTTGTGTTGGTTTCAGATTTCCTCTTGGGGTCATTATAATGGTGGGTTGATCAATATTGTTATGTTTACCCTACAGCTATTATAGTTCTGCTTTCTTTATTTCTTTTCTTTATTTTTTTAATTTAAAAGAAATCCTTCCACAACTAGAATTGAGCATCATTGAAGACAATTTGTTTTTTGAGTTCACTTTCTAGTTGTTCAATGCCCCACGCACTGTTAGCTGCGTGAACAGATACACGAAAATGGATATCTTTTTGAAGATCAGTTACCAGTCAAATCAGAAGAATTGAGTTAGTTTTCTGATGTGCTTGCCATCCAATCTGTCAAATATGGTATCGCTATGGTGCATGCAGCTGTACTGTGCAGCTCCTCAACTTTTCCATTGCAGTCCTGAGCTCTTTTGTTGTAAGTCCCAACTCTTATGTTGCAATTCACAACTTATGAGATTGGGTTACATCTGAAAAACTTGAACAATGCAACAGAAAGTTGAATTGCAACTAAACATTGGAGAATTGCCACGGAAGAGTTGGGGAGATGTATGATGCATATGAATAGACAGTAGCATGACCTGTTAAATGTATAATAAAACTGCCCAAGAATGCTTTTATGTGTGCAGGCAATAAATAAATAAGTAGTTTGAAGAAGTGACTGATTATATTTACAGTATATGGCATACTAGTCAGAGTTTGTGTATCACTATTAAATACCATGCAAATAACCAACTACATTGAAGGGCCTCCAAGCTGTTGCTAAACAGAAAATTCAAATCTTTAACTTCAAGATGTTAGCAACGTTGAAAGGGAAAAGGAATGTGAGAGGTGCATTTTAAAGGATATGCCTAAACGGCTGTAATTTAAATACCAGGATATGCGCCTATTCAGAAAGAAAGAGAAAATTGATAAGCGAGCAAGGTTATGATGAAGAAAGGAAAGGACCAAAGCCTGACTAAAACAGGGACCATTATTTTCTACGTTGTTTCAGAATTATAGGTCAGGTTCTCTTTTGTTTCTTCACACCAAAAGTTTAGTATGAATTGATGATCTCCATTTATGTCTCCACCTGTCAAAAGTTTGCCTGTTTGTTGGTCTTTGATGGTCATAATCATGTTATAAGTTAATTAATGCGATGCTTAATAATCTCCTTTATTTATCCCCTGGATTCCAGTTAATTTAGCTACTTAGATGCTCAAAGATGGTAAATTTGGTCCCATTTGCGTCATGTATCCCTTGGAATGACATATAGAAATCATCTACAATTCATTAATCAAAACTCCTTTTGCTTTCCGTAATTCTCTCCACCTTCATTCTTTTCCATAGATTATTTAAATTTGCCTAGCACATTATAGTGGCATTTATCTAGTCATTATAGTTGACCAATACCTAAAATTTCAGAAGAGAAACATTTGTGTCAGATAACATAGGATTAGTAGTGGTGGTGTCAATGGACAACTTAGTATCATTTTGCACATTCAAGCATGAAATATATGTGGTTGAAGCTTGATTAATCACACCCATGCCTATAGTGAGAAAGAGAGATGTGGTATCTATATTTTCATTGATTTTCATGCTCAAGTTACTTGTTAAGTAGTTATTTCATTTGCTTACAGTTTCTTATTGCTTCATTTATTTTCTTTGTAGCAACCTGAAAAATAGACAGATTATTGTTTATTGCGCCTTGTTATCTGACTGATGACCCCTGCAATCCTCAAAAGATGAGAGAACAGATCTAAAATGAAATCCACTGGCTACAACCACTGATAACGATTGAGTTGAATTAGGGAAGCCTTATCTCTGTAGGCTTCTGACAGTCAAGTTTGTTTTCTTGTTGACCATTTTCTGTGTAGCTGGAAACTATGGAAGACTTCTTTGAGCATTATAATGACGTGCGAAGGATATGCTCAGATTATGATGTTGTGAGTTTTAATCAACTTATCATTAATTTTTAAATATACCATGTAAAAAACAGGTGATTATCAAATACTTTTAACTATTTTGCTTTTGAAATTAAGCAAAAGCACATAGTTATAAACATACCATTAGATTATTTGTAAAGGTTAGCAACTGAAACGAGTGGAAACTTTTGGTAGCCATCAAATTATTCTTTCAAGGGCTAAAGATATCCCAATAATCCTGCATTAAAGTTGAGATGTTCCACACTGCAGCTACCTTTATCTTCTTAGCTTTTCTGTAATAGCTACACTGCCTTTTCTTCTTCTTCATCTTCCTTTTTTTATAATGCAAGTATACATTGCCATCTTTCTGTCTAATGGTGGTCCTTTCATTCTATAAAGTTAACATTTTATAAGCCCTATGCAATTCAATGTGCCAGCTCACTATGCAGAAAAGCCTTGTTACCTTTTTGCTCGCTTGCTGCGAATTAGTGATAGCTACTTTTCATTTCTTTAATTCTGATGAGTAGCTTTCCTTGTTCCTCCTCACTCATCCTTCAATGCTGTATTTTGGTGAATTTTGTTACACAGATTAGATCCTAGGTTTTGTGTAAGAGTTGAAAGTTGAGTTTTCATTTAGTATTTGAAATTTTCAAATTTTGTAATGTCATATGCGGTTGCGGGACAAGCCACACAAATAACTGACAAGAGACTTTAAATTTGATTCACTTTTCATCTTAATATTAAACCCGACAGAGGTTATATTTCAACAGCTGGTTTGAACCCCAAAAACTCTGGATAGCACTTAGTGTATATCAGTCATGTCTTTGAGACAATTGAATATTAGTCATTGACCTAAAGCTAGATTTACGGTGCGTTGCTCTATTTTAATCAATAATTTAATCCCACGCCAAGAATCATAATCTGGGTTTAAAGTTTGCATGTGCAAGAATCAAAACTGAAGTGGGATTGAATCAATGTCATTTATCGCATGGACCATTGGGGTGACAAGAGACTCAAATCACGAGGTCAGTGGTCCAATGTTTCAATTTTCACGAGAGTGCATACACGTGTCATTCTTCTTTTCCTGTAAAATTTGCCCGCTTATTCGCAAAGCAGGCACAAATTCCACTGTTTGGTTGGCCGGAGCACCCACCGTTTTCATCCAAATTACAATAGCCTGAGACATTTAGATTCCATAATCTTGGCAAGTTCTCTTCTTTCTTCTTTTGCCTTCCTTCAATTCCAACCAGCAATGAATCCCATCGTAATTACATGTAAACCCTAATTCAGCTCAAACCCGTCCAGGGTTTGAAACTGATTTTGTACTTGAAACTTTGATTTTGGATTAAATATTGGACAGGGCCACCACTATTGCACTTGGTTGGTGTAACAAGGGATTAGTTGATTGTCTCTTTCTAGCATCTGCCATTCTACATGTCACTTAATGCTCAAATTTCCCCCACCCATTACCTGTGTAGACCGACCATACCAGAATAATCACGAAACATAGCAATCACAGAGCAATACAACATTTAATTCTTCTCGTTAATTGAAGATTATCCTTCAATTAAATGCACGATTAGCCGGTAGAAGAGAGAATCTTTGACCAAATAGTATTATTACGAAGTATAATTGACATGATAAAATTTATTTAAATATTTTTTAATTTTTTATAATTTATTATTAATAAATAAATTTATTTTATTTTATTTATTAAATAATTTTATTATATAAATATAATTAATATAATTAAACTACGTCGTTTAAGAATTTTTTACCGTAAATAATTCATCACCCACAAACTCTGATTGCATTAATTACCACCAACCGATTCATCATCTATTAATGTTAAAATAATTAAAAATCTGCACGAAAACATTAAATACAATTCCTAAAAGAGAACGTACACCTGAGTTGCACCTGAACAAAACCTCTACACCGCCCACAGACAGTGGCTTGTCGAAGGTTCGTTAAACGGACCACTTGTTTCAAATTAATGAGACCTATCCGTTACAATACCAAGAAGACAAAAGCACGCGCACGTTAGTGTTTTCTGACAAGATTTTGCTAAAGTAAACCCTAAGCACCAAGGGAACCGAACACAACTCTTATTTATGTTTTTGTCGGTTTTGAGCCACCGGGGGAGGCAGTGTGTACAGACGCCTACAGCGCAAGTTAGACACCGGCCCCGAGAGAAAGAGAATCGTCGGTTTTAATACGTAGAATCAGCAGCGCGTAGAGTGAGACAAAGTTGAAACTCGGGCGCTTGATGTACAGTTGAGATTTTTGGGGTGTTTTTATGGAAGAGTTTAAGAGCGTGTGGACACCGGACATCGGAGAGCTTCTGACAACTGTAGCTATGGGGTTCGACGAAATTTGCATTTTACCCCCGAGGTTTTTCTTATATCTATTATTGTTTCCAAAATTTCTCTATTTTTCAACATTTACCCAATTTAGTGTTATTTTTCATTAATACCACAACCTTAAGTTTAATACAGTCAAACACATATCTCAATAGATGACATGATCTAAATTACTAATATTTACACTTATTTTTATTTAATTAATTTAGTATATATGTATTTGAAAAAAGCCTTTAGTAGATTTAAAAATTTACATTTAGCATATAATTAAAATATTGTATATTTTTAATTTTATTTTTTAAATAAAATGTATTGACGATAATATATATATATATATTCTGATAACAAGAAAATTATAAAAATTCATAATACTTTTATTGCGTGTATTTATTTTATAAATTTAGATAATTATGATAATTTAATAAATGCATGGTACAATGTTAGTGTATAATTGCACTAGAATGGGAGTGTTATAGACTTTTGAATAGGAAATTGTTAACGGAGGTCGATAGGTTTGAATGTTATGTTTTACTATTTTATGGATCACTATTTAGAATTTGCAAAGTTTATGGACAGAACAGTGTATTCACAGAGATGGAGGGGAATATGCAAATAAAATGAAACACAAGGGTGTAATTGCAAATAATGCTTTAAAATATTCCCTCAGTCAGCAACCACTCGGAGAAAAGTGAGTCAGAGTGTTGCATAAACGAGTAAACGTATTTAATTTTTACAACCAGCCCAACTCCCGGTCCTTTACTTTCTTCCTCTGGCTCTGGATTCTATATTCCTAACCCTAGAAAAAAGTTGACCTACTAGTAAATGGAATCACGTCACTAACTCTAAAAACCCATTCAGGAAACATCACCCCTGATTCTGCGAGCTCGAACCCAGTTCAGCAATGGCTACATTCTTCATGTCCAGGTACTTTGCAATACTAGCTCTGCTCATGTTCCACTTTAAAATCCTAAGCGCAGAACAAAGCTTCTCTTTTTCCTTGAAAAGTTTTGGTAAAGATCCAAACTTTGAGTCCAACATTGCTTTATATGGGGATTCCAAAGTTGTTAATGGTGGGTCTTCGGTTCAACTCACTAACTCTGCTAGTTCTAGTGCTGGGAGAGTCACGTACAAGAAACCCATCAAGCTTGTTGAAGGTGATCCTATGAATTTAGCCTCCTTTTCCACAAACTTCTCGTTTTCAATGTCTAAGGAAAATGGTGATGGTTTAGCTTTTGTTATGATTCCAAGAGGTTTTAATTTTGGCACGGCTGGTAACAGCTCATTTGGTCTGTCTCTAGGATTGGATAAGAGTAAATTTAGAGCTGTTGCTGTTGAGTTTGATACCTTGAGAGATGTTACGTATGGTGATTTGAATGAGAATCACGTGGGAATTGATGTGGGTAGTTTTGTATCGGTGAAAGCGAGCAATGTTTCATCTCACAACATTTTATTGAATAGTAATGAGAAATTGAATGCTTGGATCGATTATGAAGCTAGTTCAAAGAGATTAGAGGTGAGACTGAGTCATTCTGATACTACAAAGCCGGTTGATCCACTGCTCTCATACCCAATTGATTTGTCAAAAATGTGGAATGATCAGGAAGTGTTTGTGGGCTTAAGCTCTTCAAATGGGAACTCTATGCAGACTTGTTATCTTTATTCTTGGAGCTTTAAGCTAAGGCACTTTCCGCATTGGATGCATTCCCAGCCGCTGGATCCCGAGAGACTTGCTAAGAACAGTAAAACACCTCAGCTACTTCCCAAGCGGAGTGACTGCCTGCTGAAAGTGCTTGCTGCACTGATTTTTGGCACTGCTTGTGGAGCTTTGGGAGCATCCATTGTGCTGTATTTGTGGACCATCTTTGCAAATAGACGTCTGGTGGTGCCTGAGGAGTTTGCCGTGCACCCTGTGGAATTCGATTATAAGAAGGTCAAAGTAGTGGTAGACAAAGCTGTCGAAGATGGCAAAAAGTAGATAATTAGGTGGGATCCTTTTGCTTGTTTTGTGTTGTAAATTATGCTATTTTTTGCTTTTGTAGTTGCAGGTTTTGCTGTGTGGTTGTAGCTGATAATCAATTGTGAAAATGTAGCTTTCTGTTACATATTGTCTGATGATGGGATTACTGCTACTGGAGTGTTGACTTTCAATTGAGAATGTGTAATCCTTTATAATACTTGAGCTAGCGCATTAGCTTGTAAAGCCATGTCAAAAGTTTGATTCTAAGAGTTAACAATAAGCTCCATACTCTTAGCGTGCAGATTGTTGATGACTGGTAATCAGATTCATTCCAAACTATAGTCTGCATATTTGGCCTGAACATGTTGCCAATACTTTGTTTTCTAGTAACTTGATTGTAGTAGGTTTTGTATTCACATTGACTGATAAATTGTAAGATTCTGGTTATCTAAATTAACTTTTGTGTTGTTCTTGTGCTTTTATGATCATCAGCACCATCAGCACATGGTGTTCGAACTGCCCATCCTTTTTAGTTGCTGCACTGTGTTTAGATGCTTATTGGTGAAGGCATATTCAATGATATGATTATCTACGTATGTACATTTACTTATTATAATCATATCAATAATTAGCAATTTTTCAACATCCGTTGTACTTGCTTTTTGCTACAATATGCAGTATGAGAGATTGAAAAGAACCACAAAAAAATGAACAACTTGGCATCAGTCGACTGTCCCTCAAGGTTAATTTTTGACTCCTGAACTAGTGTAACTGCTTTCACTTATGCTGCACTAAGAAATCTAGTACAGATTTCCGAAATCTAGGATTAACTACGTGATTATTGGTTTTGAAAATTAAAAAAAAAAAAAAAAGGCGTGGCCGAATTGCTTTCTGTGAAGCTGTTAAAGCTCGGGTCAAATTTCAGGCTTTTCTTTCATGAAGGAAAGGAAATTCATTTAACATACAAGAGCTAGCAATTTGGGCTGGATCATTCGCAGGACAGAAAGGTGCAAATCTTAGCAAGCAACCTCCAACTCGGAGATGATCCCAAGCAATATCAGTCATGGTTGAAATTTTCCAAGAAAATAAGATTTACCACATATAGAATCAGATATCAAAATAGTCCTTGCCATTATCAAAGATCCATGACCATGATATGGCTATGAAAAGTTCAAAGTTCGGGAGGGATGCTGCTTTTTCTTGCATTGAAAAAAAGCTAAAGAACAACTTTGATGACACGGCCTAGATCAGAGAGATCAATATGAAGTGCAAGTTTCCATACATTCCTTTAACTTTTACAGCCCACCAAAGCATAATAAATATGTCTTCAGGGAAAAATCCAAATCTTGCATAATTAGCATCCGTGAAAATCCTTTTCTTGACTAAATTCTTGCAGGTAGGCAAACATGAATGTCAAAGTTAATTATTTTAGTCAAGCCACATTTACAAGATGGCCACACAACTGTATTTTGAGATTTAGGCAACATTTACAAGCACCCAACTGGAATATGCATCCAACAAATCTTGCAATATTTAATGCATCCATTGAGAAACATTTCACCCATAAAAACATAACATAATTCTTGATTATATATCATAAGTGACATCCATATTGGTCTACATCTTACCAGAAAAACCCTATAATTGCCAGAGACTGGCAACCGGAAATTACAACATTCTATCCAACCATTAACCAAAGTTGCCCTGCCTAATTAAAATAACATACCAACCCTACATGTCATGAACTTCCTCCTCTTCCTCTCCATAGTAATCATCATCCTCTTCAGCTGTTGCATCTTGGTACTGCTGATACTCAGAAACCAAATCATTCATATTGCTTTCTGCCTCAGTAAATTCCATCTCATCCATACCTTCTCCTGTGTACCAATGCAAGAAAGCCTTTCTCCTAAACATAGCTGTAAACTGCTCGCTCACACGGCGGAACATCTCCTGAATTGAGGTGGAGTTTCCGATGAATGTTGATGCCATTTTCAGGCCAGATGGAGGGACGTCGCAGACAGTTGATTTGACATTATTGGGAATCCATTCCACAAAGTAAGAAGAGTTCTTGTTCTGTACATTGATCATCTGCTCATCAACTTCTTTAGTGCTCATTTTGCCTCTAAACATGGCCGAGGCTGTCAAGTAACGGCCATGGCGTGGATCAGCTGCGCACATCATATTCTTAGCATCCCACATTTGCTGGGTGAGCTCGGGGACACTCAAGGCTCTGTATTGCTGGGAGCCACGAGATGTCAGGGGAGCAAAACCCACCATGAAAAAGTGAAGCCTGGGAAACGGAATTAGATTAACAGCGAGCTTTCTAAGATCAGAGTTCAACTGTCCAGGGAATCTCAAACAGCAGGTAACTCCAGACATCGTTGCAGAGATCAAATGGTTCAGATCACCAACTGCGGACAAATTAGGTTCGAATTTAGAAACCAATTAAAAGAAAGGAAAAAAAAATAAACAACATGAAAAGAGATAAATGGTAGGGACAGGGAAGAAGCTTACAGCTTGGAGTGGAGAGTTTAAGAGTGCGGAAACAGATGTCATAAAGAGCTTCGTTGTCAAGGACCATGCACTCGTCTGCATTTTCAACAAGCTGGTGTACAGACAGGGTTGCATTGTACGGCTCAACAACTGTATCAGAGACTTTAGGAGATGGGAAAACAGAGAAAGTAAGCATCATCCTATCAGGGTATTCCTCTCTTATCTTCGATATCAACAGAGTTCCCATCCCAGATCCAGTCCCTCCTCCGAGAGAATGGCACACCTGAAATCCTGCATTTCGTACCCAATTCAATATATCAGACATTAAAAACCATGAAGAGAATATAAAAAGCAAGGATCGATTTTCCTACTCTTTATTAGCATACCCTAAATTTAAACAAATAAAGGATTGATTTTGACAAAACAGAAGCAATTACTACAAATAGAGGCAGTTTCAGGAACAAACCCTGCAAGCAATCACAATTCTCGGCTTCTTTGCGCACAACATCAAGAACTGAATCAATCAGCTCTGCACCTTCAGTATAATGCCCTTTAGCCCAGTTGTTTCCGGCACCAGACTGGCCGAAAACAAAGTTATCCGGCCTAAAGATCTGACCATAAGTACCAGATCTGATGCTGTCCATGGTCCCAGGTTCAAGATCCATTAGCACAGCTCTAGGCACAAACCTCCCACAGCTTGCTTCGTTGTAATACACATTAATCCTTTCAAGCTGCAGCTCCGAATCCCCGCAATACTTTCCAGTCGAGTCGATCCCGTGCTCGGCGCAGACCACCTCCCAAAACTTCGATCCGATTTGATTCCCGCATTGGCCTCCTTGGACGTGAAGAATTTCACGCATTTTGGATAGGGATTAAAGAAACTGACAGAGAGTTTTGAAGATTATATTTTTTTATGGTTTCAGAGGAGAAAGGGAAGTGGGGACGGTTGGGTCTTTATAGAAAGCTTTGAACTAACGGCTGGATTTTTGTGTGCAATTTGAATGGAGCGGGATGGGTTGGGTTTCTAGAACGAGTGAAAGCGAGTGGTCATAATGTTTTCAACGGTCGGAATTGGGATTGGGCTGGGTTTGGTTTCGAATTTCAAATTTCAAATTTGAAAGCCAGATGAGCTTGATGGATCTAAAACCGACCGTGTTTCAAAATGTGCCAGCGGATTATGTTTGCTTCAAGGGCATCAGGGGATTTGCATCAGCAATTTACTTGAAAGGGCATATATTAATCGAGTAATTAACTCTAAACCCGGATGTTAATTGAATGTGCCGGATCAGTCAGTGAAATTTTACCATTTAATTTAAATATGAATATTTAATTAATAAATATCAGTAAAATTCAAGTATCAGATCCGAATTCATGACGGAACTTTGTCTTTCGAACCGGGCCGGGCCGCTTTGACTCCTCAACCGACGGAGGGTTCAGCTGTACTTGAATGGGTTTGCGCCAGCGTTGTTGCCAAACGGAGCCCTGGGGACTGAACTCGCCTGACAAACAGATCCTTCCAGAGTTAGGGTTAAGTTTTCTCTCTTACCAGTCCCGCGAGAAACGCCGAGTTTGAACCAGAACTCTCGTGGTGCCGCCATTTAAGCGTAGCCTGGCTGCTCCTTACATTATCAACATCGAAAACAATGAACATTTTACTATATATTTAGGGTTTCATCTGCTCTTCTTATTGTTTGTTATTTTTGGGTGCATGCCCAGAATGACGAGTCCATACAATTGTTATCCTTGCACTTTGATTGCCAGTGAAGAAACTAACGGGGAAATTTCTCTCTGAGGTGCGCTCTTTTTACTGAGTAAAATGATGGATAGTTTTCGATTTTCACTGCAAGTTCGGTTGTTTGTTTTTTCTATTTAGTAAGCAACATTAACGAGATTTTGTTTTGGGGGATCAATGATGTTATCGTTATACTGCGTTATCTATCTGCAACTTCCTAAGAGGAATTGAAGATAATTATAATGGGCTGAGATCCAAATTTGTGTAACATAATAGTTTATGGTCTATGATGACAACCGTTAAGGTTTGTTTCTCAAAACATTCGCAGTGGCCGCCTCAGAGCTTTCGCCTTCGCCAGGCTTGAGAGCTGGTGCTGCTAATATCCTTCCTTGGATGTCTGAGACCTTCATTTAGCAGTGTTTGTTTAGTTTATTACCAGTGGATGAATAAAATGTGTTCCTGTTTCTGATTGTGGCAATTTGCTATATGCTGTTGTTTTTTCAATATGAATTTTAGGCATTGGTTTAATTAGGATAGTTATATAGGTTGCTCACGAGTAATTAGATGAATGGTACTAAAATTATGTTCTGATAATTGTAATTGGCTCAGATCTAAATTTGTGAAACATGGTAGTTTATGGTCTATGATGGCAACTCTTAAGGCTTGTTTCTCAAAACATTTGCAGTGGCCACCTAAGAGCTTTTGCCTTCGCCAGGCTTGAGAGCTAATGCTGCTATTATCCTTCCTTGGATGCCTGAAATCTTCATTTAGCAGTATTTGTTTAGTTCGCTGGCAGTGGATGAATAAAATGTGTTCTTGGTTCTGATTGTGGCAATATGCTACATGCTATGTTGTTTTCCATGTGTATATTAGGGATTGGTTTAATTAGGATCGTTACGTAGGTTGGTCAAGATTTGTTAGCTGAATGATGCTGAAGTTATGTTTTGGTATACTTTTGCTTCTGTTTAACCAAATCTCTAATATAACACCATGCATTCCGATGCTTGGATTGTCTTTGAAGAAGCTTTTGGGTACTGAATTGATTCATTCATTGTAATGTAGGTTAATGATGTTGCAGTGTATCCTCACTTTGCTAGTCTAGTATATGGGAGGTTTTTTTCTATTTGACAGAATAGTATCTGAGTATTTGTTTAAAGTAGATATGTCGCATGTTAATGTATCTTAAAATTTGTTTTGATGTTTAATTTGCTTTTATGTATACGGTTGCCTGATTTCTCATCTTGCCAAGCCTACCATCTGTTAGTTTGCCTTTGCTTGAAAATTATGGAGCCTAGGTGGTAGGCAGGAATGGCATTTTTTCATAATTGAAGGATTCTTCCAATTAAATTTTGTTGATGCAAGGACAACTGCATCTGCCTCTGGAATGAAGTTGTCGGGGAATACATATCGGACAGGTTCAGATATTGGATATGATGTTCGTAGTTGTGTGAATCATCTGCTATACTAGTGCAGTTTATAGGCTCAGATTTTCTGCTTTATATTCTAGGGAAAATGAATTAGTTAGGTTACTTGAGTTATGGCGGCTTGGGTATCTTCTGTGCCTGGTGCTGCGGAGGAAGTTCTGTAATAATAGAAAATGTCACAAGAATGAAGCATCTAATCTCTCAATGCCATAAGTAGACAATTTCAATTACATTCAGTATCAAACCCAAAGAAAGATGGCAAGGAAACATTTTTAAGACTGACATTCTGCATACAGAGTCCAAAGCTGATGAGATTCACTCATTATATCTTGTGTTTGTTTTGCAGCCTCAACCAAAAAGATGAACACATGGCTGTAAATCATTCTGTTGTACATTGATTAATGCATGTGACAAGCCAGAAAACTCTCCTATCCTCTTTAACCTCAGCCGGAAACCAGTTTCGCTGCCATAGTGATGATATTTAAAAGGATAAGTGGTAATCTCAAGAACTGGCATGCATGAATAAGCCCAATGGCCTGCCCTTTTAGTGAAGTCCTTCTACCTGCTTGCAGTTCTGCCAATGCCCACCCTCTTGGAGCAAGGAGCCGATCCTCATTTAGTACTGCCAATGCATTAGCGAAAAACAGAAAACCTTCAAAGGAAAGTCCAGAAACCCATTACTTTCGGCACTAAAGAGAGCTCAAATCACAATTTCCAGACAAATAATTGGCTTGAAATCTAAGGAGGGATAGGGTAAATACTGTTCAAAAGTAAAATCAATCATGTGAGAAACTAGAATAGCATACCAAAAACAATCACAATTCAAGAAACACAACGAGGCTGCACGAGATTATAACATTGTAAAGAATACAGTTCTTTACCTACAAAGCTAATTTATGAATTTGATTAATGGCAACTACAGCAAAGAGTCCATAAAACGTGTTTTAGATTTGCAGTTCATCATTCCCCAGAAGACACAGGAAAGTCATTAAAGCATGAGATAGTTGAAGATATTGTCTACGGAGACTGCAACACTGATAATGACATGAACTGATACGATATCTGTGATTTAAAACTGCTACATGAGAACTAGAAATCGACAGAGATCACCAAACCCACGTGTGGAACAAGTTCTTCCAACATAATGAAATATTTATCAGGCAAAACATAAGGTTCGAATTCGGGTATCGGTTAGCAAGCAAAACAAAAGGTGGGTGTGAATGCAGAATGAAAGAATCTTCAATTGTAAGTTTTAATTACCACCACAAGCAACGGACATCAGAACTGAACTGCTGAAATCACTTCTTGAAAACAAGAATAAACGACAAGATTATGGGGAATATTCACCGGTGATTATGAACTCAGAATAGAAAATTTTCAATTAACTGATTTCCTGTCATCAGATGTACTAGAGTTTTAACGCTCGCACTGATTTCGACGACAGAAAACGACACCCTTTTGGGTACAAAGAAATCACAAGAAGAAAGCTTCTTACCAAAGTAAAACCGAAAAGGAAATATTTTTCATGGATTCACTGTCAGCATTTTGGAACTTTTGATCCAATGGTTGAAATACGTTCATGCTGACACCAGAAGCGAGCTTTCAGCCGTTGGATTATAAGACTTGAAACTGCCCGGGTATTCCAAAACTGACGACCACGATAAACCGTAGAAGACAGAGAAACCCACGGATCAACCCTCTAGTAATGGCGACATTTCTTCTCCTTCCTCACCTTCACTCCTCCCATTCACTATTTTTAAGCCCCAGCGAAACAACTGCTTTACTTTAGATACCCAAAACGTTGAGACGAAAGCATTAACCACATTATCATTATTTGCTAAACCCACCAAAAGCTTCCACAGTTGACAATAATAACAGCAGACATTGAATCACCAAAACGCAGTCGCCGAGGCCGTAAAAAGAAAGCCATGTCAGCTTCTTTAGCTACAGAAACTGCTGCAACGAAGGAATCCGGGCGTTCAAAGAAAATCCAAGTCGAATATGGCTCAATCAAGACCAAAGAAACCACAACAACGGGAGAATCAAACGAAGAGTAAGGAATTTCGACGATGCCATGGACTTCCCGTCGACGATTCTCCTTTGATATGGTGCTTCGGCGCCATACAAAAAGAGTTCGTGCCGACGGTTAGAGTACAGGATAACCAGATGCACCCCGACATCTACTCCACGTGGAAGATGCTCCAGTGAGACCCACCGCAGTTCGTAAGGGCGCCAGTCGGCCGCCTTCCAACGTGGCAATATCCTACGTGAGGTTACGAGGGAGAGCTGCTTTCATGGGGAAGGTTGGCGCCGATGATTTAGGGGACGAGTTGGTTTTGACGACGAATAAAGAGAAGGTGCAGACGCGCGGTGAAGTTTGATGAGAATGCAGGCTAGAATTTTCCACTTCAATGGAATGAACACTTTTTGAAGCAATTGAATGGTCTAAGGAGTTTTTCGATTGAAATTTGCCATTGCCCTTGTGAAGATCACGCGATGAGACGGGGGAACTGATCATGAAAGCCTGGAATGAAGCGGACATTATTGAGGTATCAAGGCAAGAGCTGGAATTTCTTTTAGATGAACGGTATTACGAGAGGAAACGAAATTACCAGCCGCAATACTACGCTGAAAACTTTGAGCAAACCAAGAACCGACGGAATTGTTATCATTATTCTCGTGAGGAAATCTCTCCGTTGTGGCATGATGGACTAAAATTTTTGCTCGTGACTGATGGAACACTTCAGGCACATTACTATGGCCTTTCCTTTGATTGTGCGGTGGTTGGAACAGAAGATGCGCTCATAACACCCTTCACTTATGATAGGACTGGTGCCGGTGATGCTGTAATTGCTAGTATTATGAGAAAGCTGACCAATTTCCCAGGGATGTTTGAAAATCAACATGTGCTGGAAAAGGCAACTTCGCTTTGAAATTTCTGCAGGGATTATAGCACAGTGGACGATTGGCAGGGTGAGTGGTTTTCCTGCTGAAAGTGCAACTCAAAATCTGAAAGAACGGGTATATGCACCTTCAATGTGGTATTTGAGAGTCAATGATACGGATCATGACGATGAAATGTAGCTCCGCAGGCAGGTTATGAAAATTTGCATCAGACTCAGAATGGGGAGATTTCATGGTTGATCAAAGGCTGCATCAAATGTACATTAATCAACTTTGTCGAGTTCCAACCCATTCATCTTAAAGGTATCATTTGAAAAAAGAACCTTTGTTGATATTGTGAGTTTTGTAGTCGAGGGATCAATTGTACACTTGTTCTTTTTATAATTGAAATATATTTCTTCTACCCATCCATTACCAGTTTATCTCTGTCAATTTCTCTATCCAGTTTAACTTTTAAAGAGGCAGATATTCCTGCTGTTCCAGACTCCATTTAAAATATGGACATTTGGTCCGAGCTCTTTGCTAAGTCTTGTTTGGCCTCCGTGGACATATGCAAGCTTGGCTTAGTTAGAAATCATTGAAACCATGCTAGTAAAAACATGTGATATTTTCTGTTATGAACTGTTTGGGGATGATACATTTGAATGTGTAATGAAGCCTAATTTCGCAATTGAAGAAGATAACAAAAACCAAACTAAGAAAAAAGAATAATAAATAAATGGAATACTGCTTTGTTTCTGTGCTGTGCGAGTCTAGCTAACCTTATTTTTCCCAGGTCCCTCTCTGTTTTTCTAGTTGCAGGATTGTTCTTCTTTGACTAAAGCAAGTATTCTTCAAACACAACATTATAGACCTTGATCTTCTTGACCCTGTTTGCGGCTCCTATGGTCTCCTGACCCGGTGAAACACAGTTCAGATATCAAGTCCTATATCAACCACATAATAGCCACCTTCAAAGGAACGGATACAAATAATCCACCGTATGAGACACATAATCTTCCCAATGAAAGGCCTATTTTCGTTATGCAGATCTTACATTCAGCCTGTTGTCAAGCTTCAGACCAGTAATTTGATCCTGAGACCTGTTACAGATACAACCTGGAAAAGGATTCGAATAAAAGCTTTCCTCTAGCCTTGGTGATTCTCCTGGCAGTCTAAGATATGGTCCTCCAAGCCTGCGTGCATGCAAACTCTTAACTTCTGAAGAGAATTCTTGCCAAGATATAGCACGCTCATCCAACTGATCTATCAGTCTAACAAAATTTTGCCTGAAATTAAGACATACACTAACTTTTAGTCTGTATTTACAAACAAAAATACAAGCTCTGGATAAATAAAAGCTCGATAATGATAAGATAATTTACTTGTCGGGGTTGATAGACTTTCTAAACCCTTCAAATCTCCTTTGCCCCTGCACTGCCTTGGCCATATTTCCATCGTATGTGTAAACAAAGACATCGCTTTCAAGTGCCACAACATAATCCAAGGCTGCAAGACGATTCTGATATGGTTTGAAGGGCTCCAACTCTTCTTCAGTCGCTAGAGTGGAATGAGAAAAGACATTTGGATACTCTGAACGGAAGGCTGCCATGCTATTGCTACCATAAATCTCCCCAGCAACTATGTAGATGGTAGTCGTGGAAGGGTAACCCATGGCCTTGAGGAACAAAGCTGCTTCTCTCGGGGACATTGGGCATCCCCCTTGGAGGCGCCGTTCTTTGCCATCTATCTCTTTCTCCTTCCAATGTTTAATATTATATCTCATAATCCTCAGATCCTCGGCCTCTTCAGCAGTAAGGTTGTGACTGCAGCCAGTGAAGGCAAGCATGTCTTTCTCATATCTGCATCCAAAATTTGCCTATTTAGTTACGATGACTTCACATTAAAGAAACTACTAATGAATATATATGCCAATTTGTAGTACCTTAAGTGAAGAGCAACATAGGGCTCACTATTGTTCCTAAGCCGATCAACTAAAATTTTTCCAAGGTCCTCGATCTCCTTTGAATACCGGAGAGCCTCATAATTGGCACGGCACCTAAGCCTTTGGATGGAGGCTGCTAGGCCATTATTAGAAAGTCTTGAATCAGTGTGAGTAAATTTTATCACCCTATGCTTCTTTAACAATGGGAGCATCTCACTCCTGTAATAACTAGCCTGCAAATGGAGCGTCTTACATACAATTGCAGAAACAGAGGAATGAAAGTACAACTTCCATGTATTTGAAAAGTTCATGCTATTTGCACACCTTTGACCAGGAAACAGGCGCCCTTACTAGGGGCTTAATCCCTTGATATTTGGGTGGCAAATACTCAACAATATGAACATCATCTTCCAAAACTTTCATGAAATGTCTCCAGTCGAAGATATCTTTAAAATCACTGCAAAAGTTTCCAGAAATTCATCACTAAAGGCATAACAAAATGAATAATGATAATTTCAAGAATGCAAAATGAAAGATAATGATACCTGGGATCTGTCCAAAATGATTCATGATCAAGGAAAGGAAGAACCAGAGTGGCATTCATGATCTTCGCCACAGCCACCATATCACATATCTGAATGTCAAGTAATAAATTAGCACTTGAAACGTCACATCCCATGGAACAGGTAAACAAAAGAAGAAAGCAATTCTATCAAATATAATGAGCTGAACTTACTCCCGTTCTCATTTGGTTCAATCCTCCGTTTGCATGAACAAGAAGATATCCATTCGTTTTCTTATTGGTCCCTAAACGAAGTTCAGATTTTCAATAATCAGAGAAAAATAAATCTAAGCATGCAGATGCCTATCATCCAACATTTCTAGTTAGAACAGTACATACTTATTTGACTTCTCGATCGAGCTATGCATTGATAGTAATTGTCGCTGTTGGGTTTCATCCAAATTTCTGGAGTCTGTAAAAAAGGGTAAAAACAAGCAAATTACTACAGCAATAAGATGTGAAACAATGACAGAAGATTCCAGTGAGAAAAGTCAAAGACAACTTTATTATATGAATGTTCATACGCATGAATCAACACGGAAAAGGGAGAAAGGAAATGAAAGGAAGAGAACGGCCAGAAATAATCATAGGAAAGCAATCACAAACAGTGAGTTTTTGTCTGGTCATAGCCACCACCCATATAAAATTCAATGCCCTAGTTGGCACCCAATTCCTCTTGCGAGTCAAGAATGTGAACCCGAATATTTCAAACCTTTCGAAAAGTCCAACAGCTAGAGAACTTGTCATCTCCTACCCATTTCCAGATAATGTAAGATAAAGTGAATACTTTCCCCGGAATTTTTTGGAATTTCAGAAAAATAATTTTAAGGCAATAATTTTTGTATTACGTAATTCTGTCAAACACAATCCCTTTCATTTATGTACCCAAGGGTTCCCTACTCAGAATTTTCTCGCAACCAAATGGAAAGTAAATGGAAAATCGAAAATAAGAACATGAAGCCAGAGATTCGGGGAAAAAAGTATGTCCAATTTCACAGGCAGATTAAGATAAGAAACTGATTTCTTCATTTACTTAAATTGGTCAAAAAAATCAATTCCCAGTAAAATGTAGAAAAAATTCAAAACACCCTTTTACCCAGAACACCATATTCTTCATTTTCCTCGATTTTCTCAGCAACCAAACAGAAAATGAACGATTTGAAGAAGAAAAAGAAGGAAAAAGTGAGCTTTTTTTTTTTTTTTTGGTTGGACTTACAGATATTTTCTCCAAAACTCGCAAGGGCATGGGGCGTTCTTTGTCTTCAGCGAGAACACGTTGAGCCATAGCCCAATCGTCTTTAAACGTCTGAAACATCACGAGCCCTTTCTCTCCACCCTTCCCATGACTCTCGAAATGGTTACTTAAAAAGGAAACTTTAAGAAACACCGGAATCATAACCAAGAACATAAACGCGGCGATGATCTTCCGGATCATATTCCTCCCCAATCTCAAACTCTGCGCCATCGCCGCCGTCCACTGACACCCCTCTTGTATCCCAAGCAGCCGTGTCTCGGGCAAAAGGGATAAAAATTTCCTGCGAAGCATGCGATACCTCATCACCGTATGATGATAATGATCGTGACTGCGATTATGGGGCCCAGTAAAAGAGCCGTTAAAGTTGTTGTCTTCTTCATCAGAGATGTAGTACGAATATTCAGAAGAAGAATTCGAGTGTTTGTCAACATTATCTAAGAAGTCTGAAATGCGTCTCCTAGTCGTTTTGGGACCACCTATGGGACTACCGCTTGATGCACTGTTCAGGCCACCGGACGACATGGCCCTTCTGATCAAATAAATATCACTGAAAAAAAAAATCTTTATCTTTCCCAGGAAAGCGAGGGAAACGGAGAGAATGCCAGGGAACCGTCGTTTGAAAGTTGGTTTTCCCTTTTAGAAATGATTTGAGCTGTCTGTCCAAAGATCGAGAGACCCGAAATCCAAGGACCAGCCAGAGGCATTGAATTTGGCTCTGGCGTTCAGTCGTGCTTTCTATTTATAGTATTCCAGTATGAACAACTAACGGGGGAAGTTTACTTGTTACTAATTTAACCGTTTTTATTATTTAATAATTGTTTTATAAATTATAATAATAATTAATTTAATAAAATAATAACTTGTAAAAAAATTAATGTATATTTGTATTCTTGTTAACTAAGAGTAACAATAAATTTGGTAATATTTTATTTTTTTAATATTTATCTTTAATAATCAGTTGTTCTAATTTTAATCCAATAAAATAATATTATTTGTTATTATACTTCATTGTTGTGGTAAAAATAATATATATTATGTACTCTCCTTCGGAAAGAATAACGTATTTATTGAACGGGTTAAATAAATTATAATCGATTCAAATAAAATTTACTTATTTATTATTTAACGCATTATCTTAATTAAAGAGATCGACTTTTATAGGTGAAAATAAATTTTTTTAAAAGAAAATAAATAGTTAAAATAATACACTAAAATATAATTTTGACCATTTTAACGTTATTTTTATTTGTGATGAAATAACTTTTTTCACCATTTTAGTATGTAATTTCAAAATAAATGTTATTTCTTTATTTGAATGGATTCATTTTGATCTTTGTATCAAAGGAAATTAAATTTACAAAATGAAAATAATTGTTCTTGATGGTTACTTGTAATTAGGGCCATGAATTTGGTTGCAAATATTATAATCAATGATCCAATTGTAATTTTATATTGATTTCTTTATTTTTTAACTTACAATAAAAGTTAATTGTTTCTTAATAATTAAATAAAGTAAAAATTAGAATTAATTAAGGAATTTAATTATAATATATATTGTATATCTTATATTTTTTAACATAAAATTTAAAATAATTAATATAAAAATTTTAATATATAAAATAAATAATTTAAAATACAAATATAAAATTTAAAAAATTAGAATCAAAGTCGTAGTAAAATAAACAAACAAGACGAGGGAGGAGAACCATGACACAAGAGAGATTGATTTCCCAAAAAAGTGAAGTGATGTCACAAAAATCTTGCCATAAACAATGAAACTTGAAGCTAAAAGATGTGTTGGGAGTTTGGGGCTGTGCAAGAGAAAGCAGGTGATTCGATAACATTTTCCTTGTCGTGAAAGAGTAAACAAGAACACCCACATGAAATTTTGTTTGAAGTAGGGAAACAAATTAAAGTTGCTGAAAAGTGAAAAGTAATTCTAGCAAAAGCACTTTTGCAAGAAAACTGCGACACTCTTTTATGTTACTCCATGATATTTAGAATTTTAGTTTACAAAATTTAACGTTTATCATGTCATAATGCAATGCAAAAAAAGCACTTTTGATGGAGATTAATGATTAGCTTTGCTTTAATGCTCGATAATTCCATTGCTAATTACCTTAGTTGTACGGCTTAGTTAGCAATTGGAAAAGCAATTTTATTTTTGAAAATAAAAAGTATTTTTCTTTGATAATATTTATAAGTGTTAAGTTTTATTTTCGATTTTTAAATATATAAGTTATAGCATAAATAATGTGTACGATTCTAATCTCGTGTATTCTCGTACGAAAGAGACATGGTTAATCTTAACATAAAAATTAGTACAAACTTAGAGTATCTTTCTAGGTACAAATTGAAACTAAGTAATACATATGTCTTTGAAAAAAAATGGCAATAACCTCATTTTTGAGGGTGGTATGAATAATTTTACCGTGTTCGAGATTGAGCTAGTAACATAAGTTATGTGAGTTAGTGTTCGGTCATTAAAGTTAACCTTTTTATAGTTGTTTAATTATTAATTTTTGATTACAAATATTTATATTTTATTAAATTTAAAATTTAATCTTAAATTTAGTAAAATATGAATTAAAAAATTATTAATAAGAATTTTAATAAATTTGAAAGTATATTGTAAAATAAAAATAGTATTGAGTTATCTTTAAAATTTAAAAATTAATAAATATTTTAAAATTTAATTATAATTATTTCTTAATTTTTTTATTTTTAATAAGATATTCATACATCGCATTTAAATTATATTTTAATAAATTTTATAAATTAATTTTATATTTTATAATATATTTAAAAATATTAAATATAATTTAAATTATTTATTATTAATTAAGTTATATATTATTTAAATAAAAAATAAAAAAAGTCGGAAGATAATTCTAATCCCTTAAAATTAGCCTACCGGCAGCTAATGCAATGGAACGTTCCTCCGTCCAAATTGTCTTTCGGGCCGTCACTTTATCTTTGACCTTAGCTACCCGTACGTATCTTGTACAAATCTTCGAAAGGACACGTGGCACACTTATCGGTATCTTGCGACTCTTGCGTGTTTCACATCTCCTTCCCCGTCAGCTTATTATTATTTTTTAATTAAACTAATTCCCCAATAATTCTCTTAGCCGTCTGATTCCCATCCCGGGGTAGCTGATCTCGGAATGATTTAACCGGTATGGGGGATGCGGAGCAGGACAACTGTGTGGTTGGGAAAGCTTGTGATTAGATCAGAGAGTGGGGTGCCAATCATATGAGGGAGGGGATGACATGATAATTTGCAAAGCTGGCACGTTGTCTGTCGTTTTGTAATATTCGTTTCGCGTGAACGGTGGGTCACAGTTTTGAAAATTAAATATATAAATTTTCAAATAAATAATAATAATAATAATAATTAGTTTGGAAATTTGTTAATAATCCACAAAGCCACCGAAGAAAATAACCCATTATGTTAGGTTTTGACCTTTGGAACAAGAAAAGGGTTATTATTACAAATTAGAAGGACTAATTTGATAATTTATTAAAAGAAAATATGGGAAGATGCTATCATTATAACATGACCATGAGTGTATGCAATGCTTCCATGTGCATAGCATGTGACAGGTTGAAGCAAACAAGCAACCTAATAATCTATAGAATTATATATAGAAATATAAATAAATTAAGATAATTGTTTTAATTCTAAAACAATTTAGTGTTATAAAATGGAACAAGAATCTTAAGAGAGAATTTTACTCTTATAAAATGATAGATGCCATATATACACATTTGACAACTACATAAATATAAGTATTAAAGTATAATAGCAGCAAAGGGGGTTCGACTTTTTTAAATTTTAGGGTACTGACCAATTTTTGAGGTATAATTTCTATAAATTAAATATTAGGCTAAAAAGATAAACAATAATACTTAACTAATTTAAATTTTGAATAATAATTTTAAGTTAAATTTTAAAAATATAATTTAACTGCTTGTATTACATGACCCAAAACTACTCCTGAGTTGAGGTTTGACATGAATATTGAATAGTGAATATATTTAATCAAAGAAGAAATCAGGACCAAGTCTAAGTCAGGTACTAGGAGTGAACTCTTACTCTTCTTGCCAAAAAGAGTTTGGCAACATGTACCTAAACTTGCTTTTCATTCGTTTCCCATAAGAGAAATGCTATCCTCTCATTCGCACTAAGTTAATCTCTTTCTTTCTCTTATCGTCAAGTCAAGAATCCCAAATGAGAGTCTTCCCTTTAACAACACCCCAATAATATTATATGATACATTCGCAAAGAATGATGGTAATGTTTAATGCTTGATGATAGTGGGTTTTGCCCCACAATTCTGACTTGTATACGGCGGCAAAACTATAACACAAGGGTCCGCGTATTTTAAAGTCGTGTGGAATTGGAATTGGAGCTGTATAAAGTGGGAAAATGGGCATCCACACGCGTGTAAAGCCCAATCGATCATATAATTCAGTAGGAGTATGATTCCCCGTATCAGATTTTACTCCACTTTCCGCCGCCACACCCAATTTTTGGCTTATATTGCATCAAGCGTTTCAGGATCCCATCATTTCTTATCAGGTCCCAGTGAGCTCGTGCTTACTTGGCGGGCGGTTAAATTAGATACTTGGAACTGGGATGCATAATAAAAATACATAACTGGTATGATAGAAGCATCAGATATTTCGCCACCTGATAACTGCGTAAATTTGCACATGATCAGGTGAATCAAAGTTTTCTGCAATGAGATGTCCTAATTAGCATGAAGAGAAATCTAGGTATGATCTCAAGGGAACACCAAATCATCATCCCATATCCCATTTACTTATACAAGAATGATCTGCTGAATGCAGCCTAAACTGTTCGGAGGGATAAATCTAAAAGTGAGTTTCAACTGAAAAAAATAAAAATAAAATAAAGATCAATAATGCGGAGCTTCACTGAATGGAATCAATAACCATTATTATTTCACGCAACACGCAGGGAAGGAAAAACACATCTTCTTGTCAGTACCAGCTAACATATATCAACACAAGAAAATTCTACACGCAGTCGACAAAAGATCTACCAACTTAGTGCCACTCACGCAAGAGAATAACTCACAAATTTCAGTTTGCATAATACTGTAGACTTCATTCTCATGAACATGAGAATCTGCACCTTTACAATCTTAACCACTCCAAGCAAGGACATAGCCCCCAGCAAAACCTAGAGGGATACATGAGAATCTGCACCTTTACAATCTTAACCACTCCAAGCAAGGACATAGCCCCCAGCAAAACCTAGAAGGATAGTAATCCTTCAGATACACCTCCTTGCTGTTACCAATTATATAGAAACTGAAGGATCGACCACGATGAGCCATGGTCACATGAGTCACTGGAACGACGGAGATGGTATGCCTCTCACATATAACCCTTGCAGTATGAGGTACAGGAGCCCTTTCCGCGATAACTTCAGAAGAAAACTTGTTCAGAAAGAAAGAATCAGCGAAAAAGGCAGGAGAGCACTGGTATGCCTGAGTGTTGCACAACTGCACCCCTTTGGCTCTGTGGAAAACCTTGTCTGGGACAGAAGCTGCTCCACTTGTTGTGCTTACTTTTCGGGTAGAAAGAGTCTTCCTGTAAACAGAAAAAAAAAAGAAGATATTCCTAACTGAGTATGTCGTTAAATAGTTTAAGGCATGTAGATCTAATTATACTTCCAGGTAGATACCCTCCAAATTCCATGCTCACCAAAGGAGGTATTATATAAGCTGAAGTCTTTTGCTTTCCTAGTATGTGCAAGTATGAATTGAAATTATAAGGACGAGTTGTACACACACCATCTAACAAGGGCAACACTGCGTGTCAGGAGAGAACCGGCTCCACCACATGTCCTGCATTTTACTAATCCACGAGAACCACAAGTTGTGCAAGGAATCTTTCCCTTTCCATTACATTTTGTACATCTGCAGAAAAAATTATTTAAAGCACAAACTACCAAGTTAATGGCTATCCAAATCCGACAACAATGAAGTTACCACCTACCAACAAATGGCGATTGTCAGTCGGAAGATTTAAAATCAACATCCCAAGTTGGAGCATGTAGTGGGTTATGTGCACCGTATGATAATTAACAGGTCAATAATTCATGGTTAAAGAAACTTTATTAGTCTGAAACATATGTTGTAGATTGGAATCAATTTGTTAGAAAGACAATATGTGTTGTATGACATCATCACAAACAAACAAAGGGTCAATGGGAAAAGTGCTCACACGGTGTCAGACCCATCTCTATGAGCTATTAAACCCCTTCCGTAACAAGTGAGGCATTGTGTCATCTGGTTTTCCTTATAAAATCCAGGCTCTTGATCTGCATTGCAGCTGGGACATACAGTATCTCCTCGTCCTGCACAACCTGCATATCAAATCAATTTCAGCATTTCCTATACATGAGAACCACATAGTGCTTGTATGGCTAACAGGAACAATAAAGGGAAATAATGGAGGGCAATAACAAATGAAAGATCAGAAAGTAAACAAATAAATTTGGACAACTTCCACATCTGAAAATTGTATTATAGAACCCATAGAGAGTCTATTGTTTCAGGATTATTACCAGAGCATTTTTCAAGGGTTTCAGACTTAGGAATTTTCACTCGTGTTTCATGATGAGGTACAAACAGAACAGGGAATTTTGACCTTAGATCCAATTCCCAGATGCCTAGTGCAGGCCCATTATCTTTCCCATCAATGCTGCCTCCAAGGTAAGGCTCAGTTTCTCTTATAGTTTCTCTCTCCTCTATGAATGTTTCAAGAGTTCCCACATAGACATTACAGTCTTCAACAACGTGAATCTTCCATGTTCGAGCTGGACGACTTCCCCAACAGCAATGATGACCAACATGATCCATGAGCAACTCCCTTATCTCTACCTCATCCAATATTTGCCTACAAAAGGATCATTCATTTAATATAATACGGCTAGCCTCACGCTAAAATGTTGAATCTGATAAAAATATTAAGATGAATCACTATCACCTAAAGAAAGACATACAAGAAACCTGTTATACCATTAGAAACTCTAGATAAAACACGCGCTTTACCCTACACATTGCTAGACGACTCATGGTCAACCAAAATCTTTTTAGTTTCATTTAAAGTTTCCATCTTTAGTTCCTCTTATCAAATAAATTTATTTGACTGATGCCAGAAGTTGGCAACATTAAATGCTCACAAATTTCCAGAAAACCAGAGCATTACAAAAGGGAAAAAGGCAATGTTTCATCAATTGCAAACAGCGAAACTAAAAGAAGTTGCATTGATTGATTTTGTTCTACCACTGTTGACAAAAGGGTTCAGTTGATCCTTGAAACATAGATGGGATATCCCATTATGAAGTTATAAAGTTTTTATGTATTCACATGGCATATAGAAATGCAAAAAAATCCAATAATAGAAAAGGCTCATTAAAACTCTTAACAATGTCACATTTGCAGCACAAGAACAAAAATATCATAGTAGTCCTAATATCCTCCAACATAACGACAGCAACTTTTTTCTGCACTAATGCTAAGCTTTCTCATAAATTAGGCTGTCTTATGTAACTAGTTAATACTACAACGTCAACTGAACAATGGTGTTCACTTTCATTTTTCCCCCTTGTTTTTGGCTATGCAATCACACATAAAATTCTGAACCTCTTTCGTACTTTTAGGTCTATATTTCAACAAATGAAGTGCAGGGAGACCAAAATAACAAACAAACCAGCACAAAATAAGATTGAACCAAAACTGAGAAAGAGAAAGAGCAAGAAAACCAATAAAGAGAGCTTGAATTCTCACGCTACCAAAACATGCCACAGTCACAACCATTACAACACAAGCCTCAACCTTCAACACTATTAGCATCCTATTTCCAACCATGCAAATCAAACAAAGGCTTCACACATAACAAACAAGTCACGTATTACCCAAATTAACCACACAATTAAACTCTAATTCAATCCAGGCCTTACCCCCGAAATTCATTCATACTTCCGCCATAATCTCCTCCATAGTATCCTCCTTGATCCACGATAGCTAGCTCTGCAAAGTACATACATCATTAATGGATGACAATAATGACACAAACAAACAGTTAAGCTAAAATATAACGGTGAGTGCGAAGCACGAACGGTGAGGCTCAGGCTCAGGCTCAGGCGAACTGATCAAGGGTGCATGAATCGATGGCGGGTAGTAATCAGCAAAACCGGAAGCCGCTCGAATTTCTTCAACACTGACATCGGTTCCCGCCAAGTAAGCAGTAGGAATAACAGAACTTGTTCTCCCCACGTGCTGATAGGAGCTCCATCTCCCGCCCTCTTTCTCACCAGATTCACTTCTTTTCTCTTAACAACAAATCAAATAATATCACAAAATGAAAATTTCAAATTCGGCTTTTAGACATAAAACTAAATTAAATTAAAAAAATAAAACGGAAATGCAGTGTAGCATACCGGAGAGTAGAGGCTCCTCCATTGTTGTGCGAGTTGGAACTGAGAAGTGAAGAATCAATTTAATGCGGGAATTTGCTTAGGCTGTAAGTATGTGATCGAGTCAATTTTTGTCACGGCACGGGAGATTTGCTTCTCGAAATTTAGAATGCGGAGACGAGCAAGGGTCCACACGTTGCCGTTCCACACTCACGCAAGTTAATTTGTTTACATGGAAATGGTGATGACTGCGAGCAAGTTGCTGAGTTCACCCATGGAGCTTAACAGGCTGTCTCTTCTTTCGAATCCATCTGGCTTTTCATCTTCTTTCGTGGAGCGAGTTGCTGGAATGGGCCCTGACGAAAAGGGCCCAAATATATAAATAATGGATGAAGAACTCTTTTTCTTTGAGAGAGTGTCCACCAGTTCCAATTATCCAAGATTGTCCACGTGTATCAATAAGAACGCCATCACGTTGTGTATCACACGGAACCTGCGTACACCTATTTGCACCAAAAATTTCCCTCTCAGTTACCCCTCTTATTCACATCATGCTGAGATCCCGCTGACTAGGGTTTACTTCTTTACAGACGGAGGCGGCGGAGTTTCAACCGAAAACAATGGTGAAGGGCAGACAAGGCGAGCGGATCAGGTCCAACATCCCTCTGTAATTCTCATGAGGTTTCCTATTCGTCTGCGTAATAAACAACTTCCTTCTGTTTGCAAAGTCATTTGGTTTGATATCGCTTCTGTTTCTGTTCGCAGACTTTATGTTCGAGGAACAATTCTCGGCTACAAAAGGTTAGGAAAAACTGTAGTTAATTTATTCCGTTTTTACAACTGAAGTAAGGATGTAGTTGGGACTTATTTGGGTTTGTTTGGATTTCAGGTCGAAGTCAAACCAGTATCCAAACACTTCTTTGATTCAGATCGAGGGAGTGAATACGCAGGAAGAGGTAGCATGGTACTGCGGCAAGCGGATGGCTTACATTTACAAGGCAAAGACTAAGAAGAACGGTTCCCACTATCGCTGCATTTGGGGGAAAGTTGCCAGACCTCACGGTAACAGTGGCGTTGTTCGCGCTAAGTTCAAGTCAAATCTCCCTCCCAAATCGATGGTAACTGAAAGTTCATTAAGTTGTCTTTGTTTGTGTCATTTATCCTGTATTTGAATATTAAGATTTCATCGTATGTTTTCTTCTCTGTCAAACAGGGAGATAGAGTCAGGGTTTTCATGTATCCCAGCAACATATGATGGTAATAATCTCTTGTTTTATTTGATATAATTTAAATGCCGATGACTATTTTTAGTTGTTTGAATGCTGAAGCATACAAACGCCAATGATAATTTTTGGTTGCTTGAGCACTGTAGTGTTATTAAGAGATAGAATGATCTGACTTTTTTGTTTGAGATCATTGGTTGTTAAGTAATATCTTATGAATGTAGAGGTAGTTGTTTTGCTGTAGTTTTGATAGCTAAGTAACATGTTACTATATATACACAGGGTAAGGATCAAGTGTCTCTATTTTTTATACAATTTTTCAACTATTACATCAATATACTTTTAATGATTGAGATTAAAAGTGTAACATCTGTATTAAATACACATGTTAGATTTAAGAGAAATTCTTAGTTGAAACGGTCCTATTTCATAGCTAATGTAGTGCGGCAATCAATTAATAAAATGAGAGAAATTCATTCATTTGTGTTGAGTGTAAAAAGTTAAAGGAAGGTTTTACTATTCAATTAATGTGTTGAAAGAAATTTATGAAATTTTTTTTGATTTTTTTCATTTACTATCAATGAATGAATTTTTTTCGCTTTATTAATTTGATAGTCTCAATGCATTAACTATGCTAATGTGGTAAGGCTATTCCACCTAAGACTTTCTCTAGATTTAATATCAATTATTAAAAGTGTATTAATTTAATATTTGAGAAATTGGTGTAAAAAGTTGTGTAAATTTTTATATATAATACTTTTTTTTGTTTAGAAATTCATATTTTTTTGGTGTTGGTACTATTTGAAGGAACTTAGATTCTTATCCACTGTGGTGATAAAGTCATGCAAGAACTTTTCAATGGTTTTTACAAGTAAATCCATCAATAACACCTAAGATCAAAAATTTTTATGATTTTCCCACGTCTCAATTTGCATTCTTTCAGTAGTTTTGCTTGCAAAACAATTCGTGGTACTCTGGTTGGTCTCTAGTAAAGTCACCTGAACAAAAATTAGTGATATGTTTTTTGTGAATTCAAGGATTTACTAGTATATTTGTCCAAGCAAAACATGGTTGACCTTGATTTGCTTGACTTAGGTTTAGTTTCTTTTGAAGTAAATGAAATGATATTGTGTGGCTATTTCAAATGTACTTTATTTGCAGTAGTTGAAATTTTGGATATATTAGTCTACTCATAAATTTGTTCTGTGTTTTATTTTTTTGGGCTTGCAGTGACATGGCTTGAGTAGGTGCTGAACGGAGAATGTAAGGTGTACCTTTTGAATTTGGATTTACTTAAAAGCTAAATTTCAAGGTTTTGGACTTGAGAGCTATACTAGCTGGCTATTTTGCATTGCCTTCTGTTCAGTTAGTGCGGACGTTGGAATGCCAACGACAACACTTGTGCTTACTTTGCAATTTTGATTTTTTTTTTTCTATTATGCTATCAAGTTCCTTCATCATTTATCACCATGAGGCAAAAATGACTTTAGCAGATTCATATATATGACCATGATAACACAAAGGACTAAGAGATTCCTATAAATTTATGGTAATTCAATGGGTGTAAATAAAAAATGATTTGATTGCTTCTGTAGTTTGCAGGAAAACATAAAATCTAAATTCATGTATTCCATTATGGTTCATACTTCCTGCTGCTTAGATGCTTCCCATGTGTTGATGTCATTTAATTACTCAAGGCCGTTGTAGGCTTGTAGCACTTCTGCAAGTAATGTTATCATGCTATCAATTTGATCTAACAAAGCACCAGTTATTTCTTATTATACATGTTTCATTCATAATCAATCCCCCATGGGATTGTGGAACGAGCCGCATAATTTGGGTCCTATTCGAGCACAATGCCTTTGCTTCAGTCTCCGCCATAAGTTTTGTCATACGCTTTGAACATCTTGGCCTACATACCATGTCTTCTGGAGAAAACCCTAATGTCCAGTCATAACAAGCCAGCCCTTAAATTTGAATTTTAATGTCAAGCACTTGCAGTCTCATTCCCAATACGACGACCACATACTCTTTTAACAGTTTCATTTAAAATCGTTGAAGTAATCAGGCGAAAGCATGCTACTCAAGATGTAACTGATTGGGTTGTGGACCAAAGGAAAATCACGGGTGGGACTACAAAGTACCAGATCCAACGGAATGTGGATTGGATTGGGTGGCAGTATTTGAATGGCCACCACTGCTTCACCAACTGCGAAACCTACCATCACTGAAGTCTGAACGCAGAATGTTCACGAGATCAAGCAACAAGAAAGAACGAAGAAATCTGTGATGTATTGTTGACGTGCACCACCGTCCATTTCTCATTATGATTCCCGGTGACAAAACGACCAAAAGCGCCGAAAAGCCAGGGTTTCTTTTTTCCTTGTTTTTTTGTTCCTTTTTTTTCTGAAATGTAATTTAAAAAATAAATGCATGAACAATAAGTGATTAATAAAAAAATAATTGATGTCTATTTTATGAACTGAAAGTCATGGATGATCGTCTCTGACTTTAATGGTGTATTTGTAAAGAAACGTGGAAGAGACAAGCTAGATTTAATTTTAAAATAATGGTTTGAATGAGACGGATGATTGCGGTGCTCAACTATGACAAGCTGTTCTGGACATGTAAGTGCATACAAGTTAAGAACAGTGGCCATTTAAATATTATTTTGCTGACCCCACTGTAATGATTTAAGATCGGTTTTCAGTGCCTTTTGATTTCACACTCTTTCCATTCTCTCTGAATGTGCCTATATAGTCTGTCATCTAATGAAGCTGTTCTCATTGTGAATACGGTGTCTACATTTAAACCACACTACCAGGTACGTAACCCATCTTTCTTGTTCTTTTAGTGTTACATCTAGTGCAACTTTTGTGTTTATTTGAGAGAGTAATCTCTGTGAATGCTGACTTTTCTTTGTCTGTTTGGTGGATGTGATGCTGGTGTTGGTTTTATGTATAATAGAGGTATTAGTGTAGCCTTTGTGTATGAAATCAACCACGTTATTACTAAAAGCAGACCTTTTCTTTGAAGTTAGTATCGTTAACTTCTTTAATGGCAACTGCCCTTTTATAGTAATGCATTGAATTTGTAGTTGGTTCAGATGCTTACTGTTGTGTTGTTCTTTTCTGGGACTGGAAGAGAAATTGCTATCAACATTGCTTCATAGCTATAGAAATCTCAACATTTTCCTTTATGGTCTTCTCTTATTATTTTATTTTTTTTAAGAAACTGCTTGGTGGAGATGGTCTTTTTATTGAGTTGTAGGTTGGTTGAAATACCTCTGATGTTTCCTTTCAATTACAGAAACAAGTACACTTATTAGATGAACTGAGATATATATGCTCAGGTGGTGTATCTTTTTCGTTTATGAATAGTGTATATTCTGGAAAAGCGTTTGAAGATGTTATTTCTCTACATGGGGCGAACGGAGGGGCTATACGCAACTGTTTGGTTTTCAGTTTTTTGGTTCCTGTTATTGCAAAATATTGGAGTATCTTTATCAGCTTCTCCTTACCTGATTGGTCTTGGAAGCTATGACATAACCGGTCCAGCTGCTGATGTTAACATGATGGGATATGCAAATGCGGATCAGATTGCAGCTGGAATTCATTTCAGACTACGAGCTCGTACGTTTATTGTGGCTGAACCTCAGGGAAACCGTGTAGTATTTGTAAATCTTGATGCTTGCATGGCTTCGCAAATCGTTACAATTAAAGTACTTGAGAGACTAAAAGCAAGGTAGATATCTCTTCTTATGTTCTGCATTGAACTTTATTTCTGCACTAATAGGTTTCCGTTCTTTTTTTTTTTTTTAATTTTAACTAAACACTATATATGACCCAGGTTCAATCATTCAAATGTTTTAAATGTACTTGTTTTGCAACTTAACAATGACAACTTGGGAATTTCAAATGTTTAGATAATTTTATTTCCTTGTAATTTAAAAAATATGCCTATAAATTTTATTTATTCTGTGTTATATAGAGTTTCTCTATTCATTTATAGGGTATGATATGTCAATTACTAATCTTCAATGTTTATAGTGAAAAACAAACATATCTTTCAGATTTATTTATTCAGATCTATTGAGACTCAAGGCTATTTAGATTTTAGACTAAAAAACAATGTTACCTTCGTCTTATAAATTAATTGGGTACAATATTAACTCCATGTTTGCTGGTAGAGTGCTGTCGAGAACTTAAACAAGAATTGTTTGGAGTAATCATTCTTTTTTCAGGTGTTTATTTTGTTGTGCTTAAGTACTAGAGAGCTTCGTGTATTATCTTGGATGATGAAGAACTTTTAGCTTGTTGAATGTATGAAATAGAGTTGTCCTAGTGAATATTATCTGTGGATTTGCTGACTGGATTAATCAACTTTCCAGTTTGCTTCCTCTTTTCTAGCAATTTGACTAATTTCATGTTATACCTTCCTTTCATTAGGTATGGTGACCTTTATACAGAGCAGAATGTTGCTATCAGTGGTATACACTCTCATGCTGGACCTGGAGGCTATCTCCAATATGTTGTGTATATTGTAACATCTCTTGGTTTTGTACGCCAGTCATTTGATGTCATTGTTGATGGCATTGAGAAAAGCATTATTCAAGCTCATGAGAATCTTCAGCCAGGCTCAATTTACATTAATAAAGGTAAACAACTCTAAATCATTTACTTATTGTTTGCTGCATCATGTCAAGATCATATCTGATTTTTGATTGGATGATGTGCATACTTATTGTTGAATTTCCTTATTTACCCTACAATACATGTTGGTGTAGTTATGCAAGCATGTTTGACATTCTTTGAACACTCATAACATAGCACATGCTTTAGGGTATGACAGTTCACTTTGTTCATTCCCATGGGTTTTAGCATGTCAATTGGTAGATTGTTATTTCATGTGTTAAATATATTTTAGCACCATCTTGTTTTTTGATGTGGTTCTTTTTCATTCCTGGACTTTATATCCCTTCTAAATTTTCGTTATGTTTTACAGGAGAGCTCTTGGATGCTGGTGTGAACCGTAGTCCAAGTTCTTACCTTAATAACCCTGCAGCTGAGCGGAGCAAATATAAATATGATGTTGATAAGGAAATGACCCTCATAAAGTTTATGGATAACAATTGGGGTCCAACAGGTAGCTTTAACTGGTTTGCAACTCATGGAACTTCTATGAGTCGTACAAATTCATTGATTAGTGGTGATAACAAAGGTGCTGCGGCACGGTTTATGGAGGACTGGTTCAAACAAAGTGGTTCTCAGGAAGGTCTCAACATCCAAAATTCCAATAACTCTGGTACTGACAGTATTCCTCGAAGAGTTTCATTCTTAATTTCTAACTCTTCAGAAAATCATAAGTGAATTCCATTTGTTTGAATACAACATGTGCATACAGATCATGTAGTTACCTTAGATCATGATGCGCTTGCTAAACAGCTTGAAGAATCCAACATGAAACCAAATAACAGAATATGAGCTGCCAATGCTGCCTGAAAATGTTGAAGACATAATAAAGTTTATTTGCAAAGGAAACAAATTTTACGTGCAAGCAACTAAATAAACTTTTCTTAATGTTATCATATTTATACTTGGGTCTTAATAAAACTAGTTTCTTGTGTTAAAACATGTGAATTAATTTTGTATTAATTTTCAAACCACCTAGAGTCTTCCCTGTTTTCAGAACCACCAATGCATACCAGTGCATATTCATATATAGAAAACAAAAAGCATGTCAGAGTTTTATTAATTAACTGCATATCCATGAGCAGGGGAGCATACAGTACATCTTGCACAATACATTGCATTCCAAAGTAAACTGGCAATATTTCGCTTTCTCATTTTGTAATCCTTTTGAGACAGGCAATGAATTGATGGAACTTGCTGCATCCTTTGAGCGTTCAGAAGGACAGCCTGCAACAAAGTCTTTAAGTGTTGCAAGCAGGGTCAGGAATGCTTTAAAGCAGGCTGACAAGCCTCAATTCGTTTCTGCATTCTGTCAATCAAATTGCGGCGATGTAAGCCCAAATGTTCTTGGTGCATTTTGTATAGACAGTGGACTGCCATGTGATTTCAATCACAGCACATGCAATGGGAAAAATGAGTTGTGCTATGGCCGGGGACCAGGGTACTTATTGAGACCCTTCTGTGATTTCTCTTCTTCACTTTTGTTTTAGTTTTAATGGTCAGATTCATTTGGCAGTTATCCTGATGAATTTGAGAGTACACGAATTATTGGTGAAAGGCAATTCAGAAAAGCTGTGGAACTGTTTAACAAAGCATCGGAGCAGCTGACTGGCAAGGTTGCATCCCAACATGCCTATATAGATTTCTCTAACCTTGAAGTATCACTTCATAAGACAGGTGGGGGCACTGAGGTGGTGAGAACATGCCCAGCAGCCACGGGCTTTGGTTTTGCTGCAGGAACAACTGATGGACCTGGAGCTTTTGATTTTAAGCAAGGAGATGACAATGTAAGTTGGAAACTTCTGGTGTATGTTTGGCCCGATTATTAAAACTTCTTTGGATGGCAAAACTACCCTTATTGTTCTTGCAGGGCAATCCCTTCTGGAAGTTGGTGAGGAATGTCCTGAAAACTCCAACCAAGGAACAAGTCAATTGTCAGCGTCCAAAGCCTATTCTGCTTGATATTGGTGAAATGAAGATACCATATGACTGGGGGGTAAGTGTTCACTTCAGGTAACATTTAATATGTTTGATGAAGAAGTCCACAACATAAGACTGAAAGCACTGCATATCCTGGGATATCCACGGGGAGTAGCAATTCGAGTTTATATGATGTTTCAATATCCTTATAAAATAATCACAAGCAAGCTGCTGTACAGCATGATTTGTATCCTGATTGGTGCAAATGCAAGATTTGACTCAATGAAACTGTACGTTAGCTCATACATCAAGTCATCAAAACATATTGAATATTCTACTTGTTTTGTATCTTTATTACCTTTCATGATTTCAAGACATTCATACATTGCAATATCTATGACTATTTGATTGGATTGATTTTATTGCATAGTATGCATGTCTAAAGTGATGTTTGGCCTGTTTAACATATTGCCCCCTGTTTATTCTGTGATTTTTCGTACTTTTACTTTTAATTTTATCTCCATAAATTTATGCAGTCTTTTGTACTTCCAGTTCAAATTTTTTAATTTTATCTTCATAAATTTGTGTAGCCTTCAATTCTTCCAGTTCAAATTTTGCGAATAGGGCAACTTGTCATTCTCTGTGTACCTGGAGGTAATGAGAATCCTCATGTTTTATTCATGTTCTTTTCCCTGAAGTTACTTTAAAATTCACTCCGTCAAGTAGAATTGGAGCTGTAGTTTAATATTATCTTAGTTGTTTCAATCTATGGCTTTTATACTCAAAACTCTGTGAAGAGTATTTAACTTGTTCATTGCCAGAGTCACCTCAAATGTTAGCATAATCCTTTCTCTTCAGTGTTTCTTATGTTCCTCACTATATCTTTCATTTGCAATGTACTGTTCCTTGCAGAATTCACAACAATGGCTGGCAGGCGCCTCCGTGATGCTGTCAAGATGGTGCTCACCTCTGGAAGTGGAGACAAATCTAACGGCAATGTCCATGTTGTCATTGCAGGCCTGACAAATACATACTCACAGTACGTGACCACCTTTGAAGAGTACCAAGTGCAGAGATATGAGGTTTGTATCACTGGTTCCTCAATTTCCATTATGTGGACAAGAACAATTTTACATAAGAAGTATTCCGCATCAGTGAAATTGGGAAAAAAAAAGTGATGGCCAAGATTCACTGTCATCTCTGCCGCTAATTCAATTACATTACTTATACTTTTAAAGAAACTCAAATTTCTTCTTCAGGAGATACTCCGACATCAAATCTTCACTGTTTCTGACAGATCCTTATTTGACTTGCACTTTATTTTTCAGGGAGCTTCCACTCTTTATGGTCCACACACACTCAGTGCCTACATTCAGGAGTTCAGCAAACTAGCTGCCGCTCTCATAAGTGGCCAAACTGTTCATCCAGGACCACAGCCCCCAGATCTACTTGATAAGCAAATTAGCTTATTAGCCCCAGTTGTCACGGATGCAACCCCTCCTGGTGTGAATTTTGGGGACGTTAAAACTGATGTCCTGAAAAACGCAACCTTCAAGAGAGGTGATAAGGTCACAGTCATATTTTGGTCTGCTTGCCCAAGGAATGACCTCATGACCGAGGGCACATTTGCACTTGTTGAACTTCTCCAAGACCAGAAGAGATGGATTCCAGCTTATGATGACGAGGACTTTTGCCTAAGATTTATTTGGTCCAGGCCTACAAAATTCAATCCCCTAAGTTACGCAACGATGGAATGGAGGATCCCTGAATCAGCAGTTTCAGGTGTGTATAGAATAAGGCATTTTGGTGCAGCAAAGTCTCTCGGTGGTTCAATCCGCCATTTCACAGGTTCATCCAGTGCATTTGTAGTTGCATAGTGTAGGGAGGTTGCAGAACTATATTTCCATCATAGGTTTCCAATCTTAACAGTTTTCAGAAAGGAAAGCAAACTCCAGAAACCCAATTGATATTCATGGATTGAAGAGGATATAATCGTATTTATCAGAAAATTTGGCAGGAGGGTTTCAATTGTAATCAACTTCCAAATATCTGGGTGCTTTGCTTTTCCACTGTACTTGCATTTTCTGTCCCATATTTTGTTGAGCAATTTGCATTCACACTGTTCTTCTCAAGTCAGAATTTAGGCAGCAATCCTATTGTACTAGTTTGGAATCTAAACATGGCTAAATCTTTGACTTCTAAACTATCGGTCAGGCTCTTGACCTGGAGGAGATGCTGTCGGCGTTAGGGAGAAGGCTGCCAGCATAATCATGGTGAAATGGCTTGGTTACCAAGCAGACGCCACTTGTTATCTTCTCATTAGCCTGTTTTAATCAGCAATGCCACTTGTCATCTTCTCATTAACCTGTTTGAATTAACATCGTTTAAGTTCTTAATTTTTTTGTTTACTTTTAATAATATAACGAAATCTAGTATAATTAATAATTAATAATTAATAATTAAAATTATATTTTAATAAAATTTATAAATTAACCCTGTCAACTGTCCAAAACGTTTTGTTGAAATGGCGTTGAATTCGCGCTCAATCTCAATTTTCAACTCGAAAAAGAAAACCTGAAAAATTCCTGAAACATAACCGCAGCCCTTTATTTCCACGTTTGTAACAGCCTGTTCAATCAGCTGATGTAATTTACGATCGGAAATTTATACACGGGCCCCACCCTCCGTAAACTCGCATGAACCCCCCATCTCCACCGTCTTCATATTCTTACAGCTAAGTGCCTAAACTCTCCTCTCCATCCACAGCTCACGCCTTCTTCCCGTTCTTCGCTCTCTGATCTCGCAAATTCCACCAAGCAAATGCCCGAACCCGTGACAAACCCGATGCCGTTATCCATGATCGGGCTGGTTTTTGCATGGTACAGCACGAACATCGGCGTTCTTCTGCTCAACAAATACTTGCTCAGCAACTACGGATTCAAGTACCCGATTTTCTTAACCATCTGTCATATGACTGCCTGCTCGCTCTTCAGCTACGCATCCATAGCTTTTATGAAGATAGTACCAATGCAGAGAATAAAATCCAGGGATCAGTTCCTGAAAATCTCGTTTTTGTCTCTCATCTTCTGTTTCTCCGTCGTTCTAGGTAATGTGTCATTAAGATTCCTTCCGGTGTCGTTTAACCAGACGATTGGGGCCACCACACCGTTTTTCACTGCGGTTTTTGCGTATTTGATGAGTAAGAAGAGGGAGGCTTGGATTGTATACGCCACTCTTGTGCCTGTAGTTGCTGGTGTCATCATTGCTAGTGGGGTAAATTCTGTTCATAGCTTTTCAATTTACTTGCATTATCCTGCTGTTCTGATCGTATAGCCGTGCATGCTCCTGTAATATTGTGGTGGTAGAGTGAACCAAGCTTTCATCTGTTCGGGTTTATCATGTGTGTTTCGGCTACGGCTGCCAGGGCATTCAAGTCGGTGCTCCAGGGAATCCTGCTGTCTTCGGAAGAGTAACAGATCTCTCTTCTTCTGTCATTGCAAGATCACAGAAAATAAAAAGAAAATTAACGACTCAACTTACAGAAACAATTTTGATTTCCAGGGAAAAGCTCAACTCTATGAACCTGTTGATGTACATGGCGCCAATAGCTGTTGTCTTCTTACTTCCGGCAACTCTGTTAATGGAGAAAAATGTGATTGCTATCATTTCAGCCCTTGCAAGAAAAGATGTTAAAATAATTTGGTATCTGCTTTTCAATTCTTCCCTCTCATATTTTCTAAACTTGACCAACTTTTTGGTCACCAAACACACAAGTGCTCTGACTCTCCAGGTATGCATCCAAATCTTCTGTCGAGATTGATTATTCAGAATCACTCTGAAAATGAACGACTATGCATGCATATTCCGAATGCTTTTACAGGTTCTGGGCAATGCAAAGGGGGCGGTTGCTGTGGTTGTGTCAATCTTGGTATTTAACAATCCTGTATCAGTAATTGGGATGCTTGGATATTCACTCACAGTATTTGGAGTCGTTTGCTACAGCGAAGCCAAGAAGAGGTACAAGTAAGCCTTTCCTTTGCCGGATCATCGTGCAGGAACTTGATTCGTAAGAATTGCTATAAATCTTCGTACAACCATTGCTCTAACCCATGTTTTCCGGGCCACCTGACACCTAGTACAAATGGGGACGAATTTTCTTTTAGGGAGTCGCGCCCAAATGCAATCAATTACTTTGGTTTCCTCATATGCAATTTTTGAGTATCCGTTTTACTATTTATATTCTAAATTTTTTGTTTATAATTTTAATTTTTTTATATTTTTTGTTTTCAATTTTATATTAAAATTTATAATTTTAATATTGTGCTAAAAAATGTATTAAACCACAAGCAGGGATAACAATTTTACTTGCAAGTCTGCCTATCACAAGACGAATTTGATATACTTCTTAGCGGATTTGAGGAAAAAAAAAATCAAAACTTGCAACAAATTTAGCTTGTATCAATATTCATGGAAAGATTGGAAGATTAAATTATTTTTTAACTGTTAGATTAATATATTTTTAATTGTTAAAATTAAATCTAGTATATGCATTAATTGGAATGTATTAATTACACAAATTAAATTTAATCTTAATTATTAAAAATATATTAATCTAACGATTTTAAAATTAGTATAAAAAATTGTATAAAGTTAAGGTTCATAATTCTTCATATATGTATATATATATATATATATATATATATATATATATAATACACATATGCATGTATGTATGCATACGAAATAAGTCTATTAAGTGACTAAATTAATATAATGATATACTTATATCGTATACTTGTTATACTTTTTTTTAAAGCACACTTTTTAAGGTGTATTGATAATTTAGATGAATGTGATAGTAATATACTTTGAAAATAAAAGTTTTATTGGCTTATAGAAATAGTTATAAGCTTTTTTTTTTTAAGTACACATTTAAATTTATGGTATTTTATGTATAGATTTGTAAAATAATTATATATATATATATTTATAAAACTATTATAATTAATTTTATTTTATATTTAATGCACTTGATATTTTATGTGAGTAATGTATTTTATTTTAAATTAATTCTGAAAATTTATAGTTTTAATTAAATAATTTATAAATTTAAATTTAATATGAATTTAGTTAAAAATAATTAAAAAATCACTAAAAATTTGTAAATATCCGTAGCAATTTGGTAAATATTAAATACCTCTTTAAACAATTTCGACAATGAACTATCAAATCCTTTACAATTTTAGTATTGAATTTTTTAATAGATGCAAATGCGATTTGACAATATCTATCCTAAATACGATCTTTTGCCATTTCTAAACCACAAGAGTGAGAAAAACAATCCTTAAAAATTTTTAGCTAATCTAAGTTATATACACCCTTAAAAGAATAGGATTAGAATTCTCTATTAATACTGATATGTGACATAGTTGACAATAAATAATTTAAATTATATTCTAAATTTTTTAATTTATATCACAAAATATGAAAGAATTTATAAATTTTATTAAGATGTAATCTTAATCTTTATTATTAATTATGTTACATACAATCATTTTATTAAAAATTAAGGAGAATACTTTTAAATACCTTCCCCAAAGTTTAACAAAATTATACATAAATATAAATTTTCTTAGAATTATTAGATAGTATCCCTTGATAGTAAATAAAATAGTAAAATAACTAAAATAATTTTGTATGTATATATTTTAAATATTAATATTTCATATATTTTTTCTGAAGTTTAAAAGATTAATAAAAAATACTTTTGAAAATTATTTTTAATATTTTGATATTTAATTTAATTTAATTTATATTTATAAAAAACTATAAATTACTTGCTTATGTAAAATTATAAATTATTTTATTTGATAAACATATATAAAATAAATATATAACAATTTATATTACAAATTATTTATTTGTGTATAATTATTTTAACTATTATAAAATATTTTCATGATCATTAAAATTAATTTTCTTTATAAATTTTTGATTCAACGTTTTTAATAATTATAAAAATATTTTATAATAGTTAAAATAATTATATATAAATCAAAAATTTAAAATATCTATTTTTACATATTCATATTATATAGGTTTACATACGTTTTTTAAATTAAATAGTTTATAATTTTACACAATATAGTCTTGCCTTGTAAAAATTAACAATTAAATTATATATGCTTACCAAATTAAATTATTTTTAAAAATATTTTTTGTTAATTTTTTAAACTGCAAAAAAGGTATATAAAAAATACTAATATATAAAATATATATATATATATACAAAAGATTATTTTAATTATTTTACTATTTTAATTAATATCAAAGAATATTATTTATTAGTTTTAAAAATATTATATTTGTGTGTTAAATTTTAGAAAAATTGTTTTAAAATATCTTAAAATTAAGGAGGAAAAAAGTAGAAAGAGATATTAATTCAAAAAAAAAAAAGCTCATTATTTTGATTTTTTAAAAAATATAATTTCTTATTTATAATTATTTTAAAAATAAAACATATTAAATTATCTTTATTAATAAATCCCTGGCCAGACATTGGTGGCTGTAATTGAAATCTCTCCTCTGTCTTAACTTTAATCTACCGGATTTCCCGAGCTGGAGAACCAATCCAGCATCCATTGTTTTATAGTTGTCACATCCTAAACGCACACCCGATTTTCTCGGGTTGACTAATTCGGACGGATGATCGTCTGTCTACTCAATGTTTGTCCAAATCTTGCTGTACGCGGCTGGCCGTGATTGACATTAGACTGGAAAAATTCAACTGCATTGAGCTGTAATATTCGGACAAAGTTTCTGGTAATTAATTTATTGTCTAGTCATTTTATGTGTAAATTAGTTCATATGGGTTTCAGCATAAACTGGGAAAATTAATAACGCCAAGCAAAACAGAAGTAGAAAACTGAGTGATAAAAATTAAAAAAAAAAACAAAGGAAGATTTTAAAATATTCACTTTTTTTTATAATTTAATTTGTCAAAATAATTAAATTATTCAAACATATTAATTTTTAGACGTAAATATTTTTCGTAATTAAAAATTTAAAAAAGTTATATTTTTTTAAAATAGCTATTAAATTTTTGCGTATTCTTTTTCACAATTTTTTATTACAAATATTTACGAGAATTCATTATTTATGTATATATTTTTTTATTTTAGTATTTGGTTGGTGTTATTTTGTTAGAAAAATTAGTTTAAAATTATGATAAAAAATTAGGTTTTAAATTTCTTGAAGTTAATTAAAATTTTAATTTTTATCGGGTTTTAATTTGATTATAAGGATATTTTGGTCTAAAAATTATACATTTGGTTAATTTTGTAAAAATAATACAATATGACTATTCGGATAAATTAACTTAAAAATGGTTCATCTTATAAAATTTTCGGAAAAAAATAATCGAGATTGGGTTGGTTGCTTTTCCCGAGATTCACCAACCCAGAAAACGGGTCTTATTTACCCTTCTCTTTCGCCCTGCCGAATTTTGTTGTCTTTTGATTTTCTGTTTCCCTTGGTCTCCATTCTGCTCTTAGGTCATACTCGTTGCTTTGCCTTAAACATGGTGGCCGATTCCAAGGCTAAATCTGACATCTCCTTGTCTGGAACTTTTGCTAGTAGCGCTTTTGCTGCTTGTTTTGCGGAGGTTTAAGCATGAAATTCTGTTTACTGTTTTATGAATCAACTGAGCCTGTTTTCTTGGAAGATTACTTTTGGCCAATGTTTTGATGTTAATCTAGTTTGTAACAATCTCAGATATTTAAGCTGTGTAATGTTTGAAGATGTTTTTATAGTATGTCTGATAAATGGGCATCTTCCATATGCTTGTAATTTCTTTTCATTTGATCATATCAATTGTCATGATTATGATAATGTTTTGGGGCAAGGGTTTTGAATCTTGTGTAATTTATGAGTTTCTTGGCATTTGAGCTCTGATTCAATGCGTCAAATATATGACTTGTAAAGTGGTGACAGTTGTTCCATCCGTCAGTTCTTCTGTAAAGTGCGAACAGTTAGTAATCTGTGAAAATTTAATCATGTGTAAGTTTGCGGTATTTGATAGAAAATATGTGCAAAATCAGTTCTTTTTGCCTGTCCAAAGATCAAAGAAGTTTGACATGTTGTATAGGATAATGCTATGCTGATTGATTAACCATATTATGCTTTAGATTTCCTGTTGCATTCTTGTACATCTAGGCTTTGAAATACTTGTGCTTACCAATTTACTCGATTATGTTGTAGATTTGTACCATTCCTTTGGATACTGCAAAAGTTAGGCTTCAGCTTCAAAAGACAGCTGCTGCAGGGGATGCGATTGCACTACCAAAATACAGGGGTATGTTGGGCACGGTTGCTACCATCGCTAGGGAAGAAGGTCTGGCGGCACTCTGGAAAGGAATTGTACCGGGATTACATCGTCAATGCTTATTTGGAGGTTTAAGGATTGGATTGTACGAGCCTGTGGGTTTTGAATCTATAGCTTTTGTTGCTTGTTATTGTGGATATTTTGTTTGCTTGCTGATATCCATTACATTTTCGTGAACTGTGTGCTTGATAGGTTAAGACCTTTTATGTAGGCAGTGACTTTGTTGGAGATGTTCCTTTATCCAAGAAAATACTTGCTGGACTTACAACTGGTAAGCATAATGGTCGATGCTTTTCTTCTTTTTTATTTTGTTTCTGCACATTTAGATAAAAATCTTATCAACTGATATTAGGCTTTTATATGTGATGCATGCGACTTGAATCGAGTTTTTGGATTTTTTCCCCCCTCAAGAAATGCTCTAGTTTATGCTTATACCAATTCCTTTGCCTTCTGAATTCTTTAGATGTCTTGTCTCAACAACAGGTGCTTTGGGGATCATGGTGGCAAATCCAACCGATCTTGTCAAAGTAAGACTTCAAGCTGAAGGAAAATTGCCTCCTGGTGTGCCAAGGCGCTATACTGGGGCATTGAATGCTTATTCCACAATTGTGAGACAGGTTGTATAGCTAACCCAGGAAAAGAAATATGGAAGCATTTCTTTTAACTTTACCCTGCCTTACTCAGTTTTCCAACTCTTAGGAAGGATTTGGGGCGCTTTGGACTGGGGTTGGACCCAACATAGCACGAAATGCTATCATAAATGCTGCTGAACTTGCCAGCTATGATCAAGTGAAGCAGGTAAATGCAGTACATAAAAGAGTCCTTACCATTGAAGCTTTCCCTATGACAGAATTCAACTTTTCTTGCAAGTTCTGACCTGTTTCAATGCAGACAATTTTGAAAATTCCTGGGTTCACAGATAATGTTGTCACTCATCTCCTTTCTGGTCTTGGAGCTGGTTTTGTTGCTGTTTGTATTGGTTCCCCAGTTGATGTGGTACTCTATCTACTTTCACATCTGATTTCTCTCGAATAAATATATGGTTTCGTGCTTTCTGGTTCCTGCTGTTTGTTATATAATTACTATCTACATGGTTGTTGAGCCTATGATTATAAAGTATTGTAAGTTTTGGCATCTATACTTTTCTATGCAATATCATCGGCACATATAGTAACGTGCCTCCTTGTCTTAATCTCTTAACATCATGCTAATTTATCTGTTTTTTTTTTCTGCTTTTACAGGTCAAGTCAAGAATGATGGGCGATTCTGCTTATAAGAGCACACTGGATTGTTTCATTAAAACTCTGAAGAATGATGTATGCCCCCTTTTTTCATTTCCTTATACTCCTGGATACAATTTGCCATTGTACTTCTATTATAAGAGCATAACCTAACATTCAGTTCAGTGATCAGCTTTTTCCTTCAATAGCTAATTGTCTTCCACACAAATTTAAAGTCTGTCTTCACTTGAGGATCCTGTTGAAGGCAGCAGCCTCAAACGAAAGACTTTTAGCTTACAACATCTGATGTTTGTTGCAGGGACCACTTGCGTTTTACAAGGGCTTTCTCCCAAATTTTGGTCGGCTAGGATCTTGGAATGTAATAATGTTTTTAACCTTAGAACAGGTACATGTTATATACCAATGTTTTCTCCATTTCATGCTTTCTTGCCCGTTGTATTTGTCACATTTTATATGTTTTAAGTCCTTGCTGAATGGTTGAGAAAGCTATATTCTCTCAGTATGCTAGTACTCAACTAACTACCGAATAGCCCTGGAAGTTGCAAATCACGTATTGCATTTCACAATAACAAAACTGTTACACCTTCGGACTCCAGGATTCTTTGTATTGGCATAAACTAAGGGCGTTAACATGCAAGCAGGCACATGTTTATAGCTTTATTGGTGGACAACTTGGTTAATTGTTCTCTTTTATCTTTCATGACAGGCTAAAAAATTTGTCAAAAGCATAGAATCATCTTAAAGGTGAAGATCCACCCACAGTTTTATGAATTTCAGAGGGCGGAAACTGCCATGGAAATCATTTCAGGGACCAATAAAGTTCTTACAAATGTCATTGTTCTTCTCATGCAGCAATTGAAATGAGGAGCGCAGCAAGAGACAGAAACAATTGATCGAATAGAAACTATAGCAACTCAAAATCATTCAAATAATTGTCATATTGTTTATTGGGATTTGGGATTCAACATTATTTCCTGTCTTCCTTCCCCATTGATATAATGGAAATCAAAATTGCTGATTTTCCCTTGAGGGCATAAATGCTTTCTCTCTACTGTTGTGTTTTCTTCTTGAATTATAGAAGTTTCAACCTTTGTACAAGTAAAAGCTTCTCCGTGGAATGAAGTCATAAGCTTTGAAGTCGTGGGATCCAATCTAACAGGGTTCTGGTGGAGAAAATTAAGTATGGATGAACTAATGTTCAATTAATAAAATAAGTTGTTGGCTAAGGTGAAAGAAATTTGTGTTTGATATATTTAATTATAAAACCATATTTTATCTTTTAATTATAAAAAATCAATGTTTAATACTCAAATTTTGGGTTTCTTTCAAGTATAAAAAATGAAATTTAACTGGGATATAAGCATTTAAATTATAAAAGGCCAGAGCAACTTAATCCATGCCGTCCGCAACATTATGCAAAACGTTGTCGTTTCCTTTCACATATCAATCCCCGAAAGGCGCTCTTTAACAAAAGCATACAAATAGTGCAGTCCTCGAGTCTGGCCGAAATCTCAAGTCTCCGCCGATTCTGGCACAGCCTCGCGCCCTCACCGCCGCCGGTAAGCTTTAACTTTATCGTCCAAATTTATTGTTCTTCTGAACAGTACCGTTACGTTGAAAATCTTCATTCACAACGTCTTAGGGCTTTCGCAACTCTTTGAGTTCCAGATTTTATGAATTCGGATTAAATTCTGGATATTTCGTATTATAAAGTTACTTCTGGCCTTCTGGGTATATTTATTTCATTAATTTTGGATATAATATGTAGGTATTTTATTGATTCACCTCTTCGGAACTTCTTGGGTTTGCTACAAATTTTTTCTTTTTTTTGTAGTGAATTTCTTGGGGATTACCTTGCATAACTCTGCCTTGGTTTGGTATGAATAGTATGTTATGCTTGTATTGTGATTCGTTCTGTTAATTATTTCGCATCAACTTTTTGTTTTACTTTGGAATTGTTACGGGGCAGAAATTTATTATTTTGGTTAGATTTGAAGGTTGAAGCTTATATAATAAGTGTGTAAAAGACTGTAAGGTTGAAAATGCTTCAAATCCGGCTTAAAAAGATTCCACCATCAGAAGGTGGTGGTGGAGTGAAGCCATTGCCGGTGGAGACTGTGACTGTTGCGTGTCCAGATCATCTTGTCCTTGCTGATCTTCCTGTAGCGAAGGGTATTGGTGCAGCAACTGCTGCTTCCCTTGTCAAAACTGTTGGTCGCAAGTCTCGTCGGCAGCTTGGCGAACGTGTCCATTTTTGTGTTCGTTGTGATTTCCCAATTGCTATCTATGGGCGCTTGGTATGTTCTAAATATTGCTCTTGCTTGCATCTGTTTTTCTTTATCAGATAAAGTGTTGAGCATATTTTATCCTTATGAAATGTTTGGTTGGGCATGGTGCTCGTTTAAAATGCACTTCGTTCAATATATGGTTGGCAAATAGTTTGCGCAATTTTTCTCTATAAATTGACAATGCAACCTCGGTTGTGTGATAGTCAAGTGTCTTCTTCTTCGATAAATGATGGGAAATGGAAACATATTAAATGAGAAGAGCAGTGGGAATGGAGTTTGTTTGTGCTTGTTTGAGCGTTGTGGCGGAGGATGTTTAGGAACTATAATATACAATTTCTTATTTGTTGATGCTAAGTTATGACTGGTGTTCATTATTGCTTGTGCTAGTGGAGGGGACAATTCACTTCAGGTTGTTGAAAAGTCTGGATTCTTATTTATTAATCTTCTTTTGCGTGAGTGAGTTGTTTATTTTACATCCTGAATTTGTTGGCAGTATTTTAGTAGGATCTGTATGCTAATAATTTTTAATTCTTGCAGAATCCTTGTGAGCATGTCTTCTGTCTTGATTGTGCCAGGAGCGATTCAATATGCTATCTGTAAGGAGATTTTAGATCTTTACACTCTGTGATACTCTCCTTTTAGATGTTTGCTTACATAGAATTCAAAACCAGGATCTATTCATACAGACTACCGATTATATGTCTTTTTGCTTGTTTGTGGGGTTCAACACAATTGAACTTGGTTTGATTCATAAAGTAGTTTATCAGTTGAAATTTGGATAAAATGGGCTTTCACATGGATCCAAATTGCCCCTTCCATCTCAATGCAAAATGAGATATAGTTCCCATGTTTTTTTTATTGGAAATTTTCTAATATTGCCCTTGTTGCCCTCAATTATCTGTGCTGCATTTTTACAAGGGAGTCAAGCAGTACTCTTAGCAACAGTAAGGTTTAGCGTGGTGCATTCCCCCGAGATTTAATCTTGGTTGGTCTAGTCTACAGGAGGAGGATATTCTTTAAATCTTAGTATGATTTATTAATAATCTTTATATTAGTTATATCTTATTTCTTCTTCTGATTTTGGTCTGTATTATCTTATTAACAATTTACAAGACCAGATTGCCTGTGGAGCTTTTATTAGACTTAAATTCTAAGAAAGGATATGGACACTTAATAATAAAAGCAAACAAACAAAGCGTACAAAGTATAGGCAGTTTACTTGGTGCTTATATTTGTAACATACATGCATTCTCTTTAGCATCAAACTTATTTGTGCACTGATTAAAAGCAAGCTTCATTGAATGCAGTTGTGATGAACGTATTCAGAAGATTCAGACAATCAAAATGATGGAGGGCATCTTCATCTGTGCAGCCCCTCACTGTCTTAAGTCTTTCCTGAAGAAGACTGAATTTGAGTTTCACATTAATGAGAGCCATGCTGACCTTCTACAGCCCAATTCAGAAAAAGAAGATGGTGACGAATCAGAGAGTCAGAGTGCCAAACAATCTACAGCTTTGGAATCCTCTGCTCGAGCTCCCTCAAGGCCCGTCTTTTCTCCTGGTTCGAACACCCTGCTTAATGATCATGAAGACAAAGCCCGTCGGCAGCAACCTAGAGAACAACCACCACCAAGGGCAGCCATGCTATCTAAGTCACCACCTGTTTTTGGACAAGTCCAAAATTACTCCGGTCCCCAGCCTGATGGTGGCCTTCCCCCCGGCTTTGAGAGGCCTGGTCCCCACAACCGCTTTCCACAGAGCTTTGATGCACAGAGTACCCAACAACAAGATTCTAGTCAACAGCAAGGACTTTTATCAGAGACCCAATATCCTGAATACTCAGCTGTGCATTCCATGCAACCACCTAATTTTGTTGTGCCCATGAATTCAAATCCCTTGTTGACACCTCCATTTGGTGTTCCTTCTTTCCCAGCTGAAGGATCTCAACAGTTTTATGGTGCTCCCTTTGGGATGCCGAGGCCAGATTCAGTACCAGAAGTTGGGTCAGAACAAGCATCATTATTGGGTTTTCCACCAGGTCCACCAGGGGGTGTAAATTTTCCAGCTGGTTTCCCTCAGCACTGGAACGCTGGGCCTGCTGGTGTGCCCTATGAAGTTCAATCAGGGGGTCAAGGAATGGCTGAGGGTTTTGGGAACATGTCAGATTCTCAAGGAAAAGCAGCATTTTATCAAGGGTATGCTCAAAGTCCGCGAGGTTTACCCATGATTAACCTTCCCCCACCAACAGGCAACAAGGGGATGGAAGCTGTTCCTGGCAGTAGTGCCATGGATCTCAGGGATGGCAAAGGTATATTGACACCACCACCCATGTCACTTCCACCGCCACCACCAGGACCACCACCGCAGTCCCACTTGTCATTGCACAAAAGAGGTAAGTACTATTCAGGTGAAATGGGTCGTGACGGTCAGGGCTTCGGGTGGCCACCTGAGAACCGCGATGGCTTTGGAAGTAGCCAGGACTAAGAATTGCATTCTGTTTAGCACTCTGGCATGTATTTTCTTCTGCTAAACTTGTTGCGCTTATCATTTCGGCTGATGGGCCCTATATTATTTTTTCTCCGAGTTCTTTATGGTTCTGTTCTCTCTTGTAGTTCGTTTTGATTTTGTATGTTTAAATATAATTGGTGCTAACATACAGTGCATAATTGTCATAGAACTCTAGGCGTTGTTGCCTCAGATCAGCCAAAAGTTGTTCATAAAATTAATGATACGTTTACCAAACTACGTAGATGAATCTAAACCTTGAATAAACATCAAGGGGCAGATACAAAATTTAAAACATTTTTGTTCTTCGTTGGGAATATTGGATTTTTGGCCTTATGAAACACAGATTCCTTGCTCCTTATCGTCAGATTTGTCTTAGATCCCGAATTTCTCGTCAAAATTTCTCACAACTTGTAAATGAGGATACAAAGGAAGAGACCATTTGTGAATACATACATTTTTCCCACAATCACATTCCCCCTATAAACACTCCCCGGCTCCTTGCAAATAAAACAAAATATCAGAAAGGAATTAAGAAAACTATCAAGGAATGAGAGAAATTAACTTAGTTTCTGCTTTTCCAAAATCCATCTGCGGACTTTGCTGACCAATTCCTCATCAATTTTCACATATAACTGCCCAAGTTTCCTGCATCCCACTGAGGCATATTTATCAATGTGATCTTCATATCTCTCATACAAAGCTGGAAGTGTAAGAACAATAACAAGGCCTGCCGCAGAGAAAATGAAATTTAATTCAGTCTCAAAAATATTTTGGATATGCAAATAAAAATTGGAACTTACTGCTGTAGCCCAATGTGAGAAAATCAGTCAAGCCACCAACAAAGGAAATCACCCACAAGGATACAGAAACTTTGAGGAACAATCTTGAGTTCTTGCCCATGGCAATGTCCTGAGAAACTGAGAGCAAATCATTTACACTTGTGCGGATGAAAGCCGCCACTTCATTTACCATTTCTTCTGATAGATGCAACTCTGGAAGTGGTGGAGCAGGTCTGTTCAAGGGAAAGAAAAGTACGATGGAGTTGCAATTTTTCAAAAATGAAAATTGCAGAAGTAGAAGTCATAAATGCATTCCGTAAATTGCACAATCACAGAAACTGATTATTGTTCCTCAATGAATCATCAGCTTATGCTTACATATCTACCTATCTATCTATATTTCCTAGGTGGATTGTGCCTCAAAATGGTACCAAGAGTATAATCCTAACATTCAGTATCTTGTAGGATGAACAAACATAATTGAGATTATTTTGGGTCCAAGTTCCTTTTAATATCAAAACATGCTATTCACTAGGGATAGAGTAAATTTCATTGATTAGACTGGCACACATTCTCCCTTTCAAACTTGACATCTAAGTTCATCTCTCTTTTCAAATGCTATCCAATGTGTTTTCAGTGAGCATAAAAGAAACCATCTGCAAGGACTGCCTCTCCAAAATCACGGCAGACTTAAAAGTATTTAACAGTAAAGATCAAACAGACAACGTGAAGACTACAAGTTCAACATCTTCAACTGGAAGATTATTAAACCATCTAAAGGTCGACTAGACATAAGCTAGTAACATGTGGTTTGTAAATAAATAGAATTAGAAATGCCAACCCCTAAACGTCAAATATGGAATCACAGGGAACTGAAGAATGCAGCTGCATTTATAGAAGAATAAACATCATAAAGATTAAATGCCCACATGTAGTGTATCTCATGTATCAAAACCTCCATATGCTTCAGAGTTTAAAAGGCACCGAGTAACACCAAAAACTACTTAAAAGCACTATTTCTAAGTACGTTACCGATTGAGAATTGCTGCAGATTTGGCCCAAAGAAACAAAACGGTAATGAGAAGGAGTAGAACACTGGAGACCAGCGACAACAAAGTGTAACCAGAACTCTCAAACACCACCCAAGCAGCTAAAGTTACAAACAATATGCCCACAGTTGCATTATATCGCCTCCAGAGAATCACATCTGCAGCTGTTCAAAAAAAAATGAACAAGAACGCCTGAACCAAACTCTTAATCTATTCAACTAAGATCGAAGATTGTCATTAGACTAAAGTAAATTCCAATAAATCCCCCTCTCGTAAATTTCCATATACAGAAATAATTTTGAAAGCCCTGGGATCAATGCAAAATCTACTCACATTCTCTTTCAAGAGTAACACACATAGAATCAATAACAAATGGTATCTAAAAAATGAGAAGAATAATGGATCATCAGTAGTTGAAAGAAGAATCCACTGCGGAAGATGATCAAATTTGACTTACCAATACCTCCTCCGAGGATTTCATGAACACTCCTTTGTCTGTTAAACAATCGATCCGATGAACCCATTTAAAAGAAACTGGAAACAAACCTTGAACCCAGTTGAGTTCGGATCTCTATAACCCAAAAACAGGTAGTTTTCAGATGATCTTCAGGAGAGAAAAATAAAAAAAGAGAGAGAACAGCAGTAGCGTCTCTTACCTTATATCTCTTACTTTTTTTTTTTTTTTGAATAATTTCGTGTTATGATTATAATATACATGATATTGTTGATCACTATTGGAAATTGAAATGTATGGTTGGTCAGTCAGATTCCAGCCTAAAAGCGAAATGCTAGCCTCAGCTCCTTTTTCTCACTCTCTCTCTCTCTCGTTTTTTCTCCCATTGTCAGTGTACATACATGTTTATAGACGTATGTCTAGGGCGTAAGAGGGAGTGTGAAAGACATTCGTTGCTGGCCATTGTTACTGCAGAACTGCACATGTGGGCTGCTTTTGTCTTTCTATCTCTTCTGTTCTTCAAGATTTTCAACTGGTTGGATTTTTAACACGTAAGAATCGTTCAAGGCGGGTTTTCAATGGGCTAATGCAGCGATTATTGACCTTAGACCCTCTGCAGAAAGGAGACTCTAAAAGATAGACTACATCTCAAATATCTTGTATTTTTTATCTGAAAATTTAAAACAATTAACGTAACAGTAAAAACTTTCTCGACGACAAAGTCTCTCTTCATGTGCATGTTATAATCGCCCACCATTTTCACTGCAAATGTAGTCCCACCTGTCTATCAGTACATTTTGCAAACAATTTCAGTGTTGGAAGATTTGCTTTTAAAACCATAGGTGGAATCCATTGGCTGTATATATTAGGAAGTCTCATGTACAATTACCGAAGACAGAAAAAACAAATATTCCAAACAACAAAAATATGATACAAAAAGTGTGACACATAAACCCAGCATGTATCCCCAGAAAAGCTGTTTTCAGAAATCCTGAAACAGAAATCAAACAATGGCGGCACCGACATGCCATTTCTGAAAGAAGCTTTGTCGGGTTAACTTAATGAACGTATATGCTGCACAGCAAATATAGTTTTAAGGAGGCATATTCAACCATGGATTATTATCACTCAACCAGTAAATAAATGTTTGAAAGGAATCAATCTTCTTGTGCAGTCTTCTCTTTGCTGATTTCGTTTTCTTTTTCTTTTTCTTTTTCATTTTGCGGGGTGCTAGCTTCTGCACTAGGCACAGCTGGGGAACAATCCAACAGGCTCGCAGCAATTGCAGCCTTCAAGTCCTCGTCTTCCATCTCTGATAGTGTATCTGCCTCGTTCCCAAAAGAAATTAACGGATCAGAATTCTGTCGAGTCAATTTGATTCTCTTTGGGCCCTCTCTTGTGTTGCAAGATTTAGTAATCCTCTCAGCATCTTCAGGAGAAACCAATTGCCCGTAGCCGTTGGCAGTCTCGGAGGATGAGATGGGGCACTCTTTTGGGAAGTTTCCCCTTACTAAGAAAATACTCCAGCCAAAGCCCTTTAGCGAATCCAGATAGGCTGAGAGGTAAAACTTTGAAAGGTGCTCTGGGGCAGCATAAAGACTGTCAAAATTGTACCACTCTCCATTCACTTTCCTGATACAGAACCAGTGGTCATGTAAATGACAAATAAATGCATTTTCCAGCTCAGGGTCAATCTGAGCAGGTTCAGCAGCTGGGCAGTTAAGGGGAATGACCTGAAGATCCCACACCTCTAAGGCCTTTTGCAAAACCTACAACAAGAAAATTCACCAAAAACTGAAGTTCGGAAAGTTTTGCAAATGTTACCAAGCAATACCCATCTCCAAAAGTAACAATTTCAGTCATGCAATTTGATCATCTACTATTCAGAAAATGCAAAATATTGGTATTTGGTGCTCAGAATATTTGATTCCAACAAAGGGTACTATGCTCACACCTCCTGAAAAAAATTCCAATTACTAAAGGTGCTTATTACATCTGCAGTGAGACAGACAGAGAATCGAATAAGATAAATACAATGCATATTTGAGGGCATACCACCATGAATGATGAATGCGAGATGTGATTACATGAAGGTACATGCACTTAAGGTGTCTATGCCCACTACATAGATTAAAGCAATGATGAACACAGTTCAATGGGAATATTGATAAATTGATGACTACTAGTATTTTTGATATTCTTTTAGTGCCCGATGTTGGAGTTTTTCTAACATGAATCATCACAAGCACCACTAGCATTTATCACATGCAAAACTAAACAACAAATCCAAAACAGCATCAAGAATGAATGTGCACGTACAAGTGCGGCCATCAAAAAATCAAGCAGATAAAGACTTATTGCTTGATGTTTAAAAGACCTCGACAGTAAAATCATCCATTCTCCTTGGTCTAAATTGGCAAAGAACGAGGAAAACAATTTAAAACTTTAATAACAACTTTTCATACATTCATACATTCTAAGACAATAAATTGTGGTCTCCATTTTACTGATCCAAAAGAGTCCAGCATGTTTAGATGACCTTTTCAAAAACCAATGCAACCATTTCTTGTTTCCTAATTTTCTAATCACTGATGAAGAAAAACGAAAATCAGACGGACTCTTTATTTTGTAAGAGGATAAGAAAGGGAGGCTCAAATGGTATAACTCTTGGTTCAAATCTACTCGAGATATTAAATGCCATGATTTTGTTGACTACTAAAGGTTGTAGGATCCGCCATAGTGGCCAATTTCAAACACAGTGTGCACACTGAGTATTCACCAGTTAGCAAAAATGGAAGGAAACAATAACGATACAAGAAAGCTCAGTTCCTCCTTGGAAGGGAAAAAAAATAAGAGTAACGGAAATATAAAGGATTTTCCAAATGCAGAAAATTCAGTCCTTGCATTAATAGGAAAAAAGGGGAAGAAACAAATAATACTCATTAAGAAGAGACAATCAATGTATATTTCACCTTCTTTATGGAAAAATTACAGACATGCATAACAAGTTCAACATAAAATGTATAGGAATTAAACTAACATGCAATCATTTCTCTTCTCTCTCCTTAAGGATATCAAATCGTTAAAAAGTTTTGCACTGAGCTTAATGCAAGTCGCACTATTTTGACTCCATCATTGGCACCACTTAAAAACTTTTCTTTGGCAAATAAGTAATATCACATAGCATATAGGCTTTTTACTCTAATGAATACAACAATTTAATTTGCTCTGTAAGCTGTAAAAACTACGTCAAAATGAGAAGGCTGCAAGACTCTGATCTGTTCAATTTTCAAAAGATTTTGGGTTGGTAGGGCTAGCAAACAACTTCAAATAGTTGAGAAACTTATTACAATTGTTTTTAGATTCACTTAGAGAGTGTTTGGAGGCTTGATAATCATAGGCCACTAAATTCTAAGCTACTTAATCGTTGTAAAATCATTCAAGTCAGCAAGCAATCTATTTAACCTTGATTGCATGCAACGCTTTTGAATCTCCAGCTCATGCCATTTTGTTTATTATCCAAATTTGGTAATATTTTTTGGATTGAGCTTGTGAGCTAAGTAATCTTATTATATTGCCATTATTACAATGATCGGCGCTTAGTCCATTGTTCATTATCCAAATATGCCAATATGTTACTGTTGATTAAATTGCCAAGCCTGAAAATTTGATTACATAGGTAGATTTTTGAACGAATGATTCTCGAACTTACTGCCAATTCATTTTTGACAATTGAATATCATTTGTCAAATACAAAAATGATCTTGCAATAACTAAAAACATATGCAAAAGCGTGCTTGACGTAGAAACTTTGCACTGTTTTGGCGTTCAATCGGACTATACTCCGCTAGAAGTACTAACATTGTTATTGTAAAGACATTGCTCTTTATCAATCAAGATATAGATGGAATCATTTATATTTTGTTGAATGAGGTAATTGCTAACTTAATTAAGCACCTGGATACTGAAATCTCCGTCGAGAGAGACGTTGTGAGACTCCTCGGTGAGGAAATCGCCGGAGGAAGCGGCAGGGACGCCGCCTTCAAGCATCATCTGACGCTCCGTGCTATCGAGATCCGAAGCCAGCGCCGCCAAATCGAATTCCGAGAAAAATGGACCCTGCAACACCGTGTTCACGCAATGCACCGCGCACAGCTTGGACTCTTGTACCTCGTGGTACAACATCCCTCCATTGCTCGCCCCACCTTCCATTAAATTTTATTGTCTTAATCGAGCAAAGCGAAATCCCTCTCCTCGTTAAAGTGCCAAAACCTAAGATCTCCGTTGACCGTTTGGATCGTAAAACGGTATCGTTTAAGAGGTTTTTCAGTTTGGATTGAGAGAACAAGAAGACGAGGAAAAATAAATGAAATATAAAAATAAATAATTAAATATCCATTTTACTGCTTGGCGTGACTTAAACAAATGATGAGTCATTGAGAACGTTTAAATAAATAATAATAATAATAATAATTTTTAAATAATATTTATTATAGAATAAAATTACTAATTAAATTGATAATTAATAAAAATTTATTAATTAAAAATATATAATATTTATTTTTATATTTAAATTGGATAATTTAATTGGTTTGTCTGGAATCTTTGCACGAGCTTGGAATTTGTAAAGAAAAAAGGAAAGTTGCACTGAACTGTTCATATGACAGTCAAGTCCGTACCTAACACCAACTTTCCACCACATTTGGAGGGGGACACAGAACAGACATACGAACAAATAACAGATATCCAGTCCTGCTCCATAGATAAATAATTGCACATGCTTCCTCCCCCTGTACAGTACAGAAGCCTCACGACTTTCATCGGCTTGCTGCTGTTCGAGCGTCGGCGGAATTCAGCTCCATATTCTGCAATGGGAATAAAATCAGGACGCCCTCCAATCCTTTTGTGCTGCAATGCAATTTGACAACAGAGTTCCATCTTACAACCATCCTGAGTAGGGATTATAAAGACAAACAAATGAGAGGAAAAATTTATGAAAAATCAGTTTTGTTTTATGTTATCCTTGAAATTTAATGTGGGTGCAGAAAGCTAGAGCAAGACTACACTAAGATAAACATGATCATACCAGCTATGTCTCCCAATACATGACCTATACTCTTCTTATAGCCAAGCAAATATCCAACGCACTTTCTACATATATAACTGATTGGAAGCACAAGAAGCAAATATGAGGACAATTTCATTCATTTTCCATGGAATTTCAATAGTTTTAAAGCCAATGTGGCAGTTTAGTTCAGACAATTTTTTAAAAGGAAAGAAAAACGAAAGTCACCTGGCACTATGCAGGTCAAACTAAACTGAGGTGAATCAAATACTGAAAAATCCACATACCTCATACTTCGGTATATAAACAACGATTGGCTGATTACACAATTTCAACGACACCTGGTGTAAAAGTGTGTCAGTGGTCAGCATTTGATGTTTCACGCAGCAGTGTCTCTATATAATTGCCGGAAAATACACATGCATGTGCAAACAAAAGAAAGAGAGACAGAAATATGGAGATAAACAGCCATGGACTGCTTGTTAAATAATAAAAAACAAATTAGAACTCCAATGCCACTACCACTCCCTCCAACTTAAACAACATCAAAACAAAAGACACTCAATGCATCAATGCACCGACGCCATCCAAGGTGTTACAGCACCAAAGGTCATGACTTAAAGAATGAACACAAGTCATAACCATTTTAGCCAGCCAAAATGCCAGCTTTAGAAATTCAATCTCGCTAACTTTGCTTAAATTATGCTTCTTCATGTTTGGTAAGCAATTATCAAAAACATGACTGCCATAACTGATGAAGAGAAAAAAAAATCGAGCAAATATACATTAAACAAGTACAAACCAGTAGTTCTGACTCCCCTCCCCAGAAATCAGATCTTCAATGCACTAGAAATAACTGCAGAAAGACAAATATTAATATGGTCAATAGATTCAAGATACGGCCACTTGCTAAAGCAGATTTCAGAATACCAAGAATAAGAACAACTTCCATGACCAGTAATAAGATTAGAGACTTACCGTTTCAAAGACCCATCAACCGTAATTGCAACCAATGCCTTTTCGTACTGCTAGAGTTCGTTTCCAGTATCACATTCAAGTATAAACGAATATTTAGTATGGACAAAAAAAATCTATGGTAATCTCATTCAGAGGTAAATAAAAGGTTCCCTAACTGCCAAATGATATGTTCACTTGAAAGAGATAAATCAAATTTACATCGAAGTGTCATTGCAAAGGATCTGCCAAGATCGACTCCATAATTTATACTCATATATGATTAATATTCACTTGGAGCCATATAAACATAAATATGCATCATACCTGCACATCTCTCTCTTCCCGGGAGTTAGAGCTATGCCTTTGTTTAAAGCCTCCCTTTGACCTAATATTAGGAATCAGTTCACAAGGTAACAAAAACACATAAATCATCTCTCTATTTGAGATATGGTTTAAATAATTTAACAAATTTCTAAATCTTGTAGACTACTACGCCATATAAACTCAACACAGTGACTTTACTCAAATAACTAAATCTGACAAGAAATAAATGAAACAAATCCATGTTATACATATACATATACATGTATATGTGTGTGTATGCATATATGTATGTGTATATATGACCGCTGATAGTTATAGCACATCAAATTAATCTTAGTTTTTATGACATTGTGTGGTTATGCAAGAAAGCCAGTGACAATGAATTTAAGCAAGCAAGCAATTGATGCAACAGCTCAGTTGCAACAAATGTGTGAATGCTTCAGAATGAGGATAACGAAAACCCACGGTGGTGCAAATGGTTGTTGACACTATGGAATGCTGTACGATATGTTTCAGAGTTCGGAATTGAAATCGAAGAAACAAGCGTAGAGACAAGCACGAACTTTGCAATTCCAAGTCTCAGCTGTTCAAGAATACTCTCTGCGTTGATTAAAAGAACTAAATTAAAAATAATAAAGAAAAAAAAGGTGGTTTAAATGCTACTCTGTTTGTTATCTGAAAATTTGAATTAAGCAAGCATGAATGTCAATCGAAACAGTCTTATCGTCAACGAAAAGAACCGTCGAATAAGATTTACGAAGGAAAAGAACCAAATTTACAGTAGCATTTGAAGGCCAGTGCGCCATGAATATGCAACGGACGAAATAAAATTGAGGACGACTGAGGTGGAAAAAACTGAAAATGCTGGCCCAAAAAGAGTGAAACGACATCGTTTTAACCGAAACACAGTTTCATATTTTAGTTAAACCTCTTTCATCTGTTACCGGGAAGCCCGAAGACCCGGTTCGAAATTCGACTTCGTAGAACTGAAAACAAAAGTGTCCGCTATTTTGCTTCAGAGTACCGACACATACAGAAACGTCGACGTTTAATGAATCAGCCGGCGCGTGATCCCCTCGCGTGTGTCGCTGTGTGTTATTTTATTCTGACGTAGCCGACTAAAATAATGAAGAGCATCAACGTGCAATTGCAATTGTCCATTTTGTGGACCAATAAAAACAAAACGGCAACCAAACCCAACCTAACCAGCTTCCCCATCCCATCAATTTTCTTATTGATACGAATCTTCGAGACTGGAGAAATCAATTCACTTCCCAATGATTTGGAGATCATGTAAAAACTAGTCCATAGGACCGCCCATCTGTTCCTCACTAGTAAAATTTGTTGGCTGTGGGCACGGGACAACTAATACACGTGAAGAGTTTTAAAACTTTGTTTAAAATTAAGGTTAAGTTATGAGCTATAATTTATTTTTTAATTTAATAAAAATTTAATTTAGAAACTTACCCTAAAACACTTTAAAATTGATAACGTAGTATTATTTAAATAATAACTTTACTTTAATAACCCACCTTACTAAAATTAATGGCATTTTTCGTTCATTTGATATATAAAATTACCATAATTGTTATTAGACTTTTATTAATCATTTAGATTTTAACTTTTTTTTTTGTTCTTCGATATGATTCATTTTAATTTTATCTATAAAAAATAACATAATCAATGATTGTTAGAATGTTTAATGATAATTTTTAATACTTAGTCAGGGAATTAATTTATAATATAACTATAAAACAAGAGACCTTAAATATATTCGTACGCTTAATCTTTATTTCGTAATTAATTTTACTTTTTATAAGTTTTATCAAATAATTATTTTAGTCAATTAATTAGTTACTCTAACTAATTAATAATTTTCTCGTTCATAGGGCAATGATTTTTATTTAATAAATTATTATTTACTTATAATTAATGAATAATTATTAACCATGCACATGACATTTATGACTCATTTACTGTTATTCTAAAAAATATAATTTATATATTTTAATTTAATTAATAAACTATATTATTTGATAGTTTAAAAGTTAATTTAATTAATAAACCACATTATTTGACAGTTTAAAAGCATAATTGCAGCCCGAATTTTAATAATTGTATTATCCAAACTTTGTTCTAAAAGATGTTGATTACAACGAAGTTCTACCAATAAGAGAGGAGGCCTGGAAATTTGGCATGAACTTAAAGCATAATTCATATTAAGGCTTCTGCTTACTTTGTGTGATTACTAGAAAATTAAATTAAATTAACATATTTTAGTAAACCGAAAAGGAAAGTTGAAACATAAACTCAGAGATTTCCAAGTGGACAATGTGGCACGGTGTCGAGTACTAGGAAAGGGATCATCGAAGCCATCGAGACAACCACACGTGCAACTCTAAGGATTTACACGTGTCAGGGTTTACACAAAGGCAACACCAACGGCCAACCGAAAAAGGCTGGCTCATTATAGGCACAGGTCCCTCAATTCCCGTAAGGGACAATAATGTTTAGGTCCCTATTTTATCCTTTTTAACCAAATAAGCTCTCGACTGGCATTAAAATAACCGAAATATCTGTCATGACTATGGTCAGGGAGGGCAACGGGCCGTCCCCATTTTGGAAGTGTGGTTTTCGTCTTTGGTCTGTTACATTTTGAAATTTTTTTTTCCATATTTACACCATCTTCATTTAAAAATAGGGATGCTCATCCCTACTTATTCATATTAAATAATAAAAAAAATTCATACAAAATATCAATAAAATTAAATAAAAAATAAATTAACATGCATAAATAAATTTTATTATTTTAAGTGTCAATAAATTATAATTTTAATTTTTAATAAAATAAAAAAATTAAATTAAATAAAATTTTTAAACTTTTCTATTAAATTTTATAAAAAAATATATAAAAATAAACAAGACTGAAAAATATATTAATTTTATAAATATATTAATATATAAAAATAAAAAAATGAAAGGGGTGATTGAAAATTGTCTTCACCTCCATTCTTGTCTTGCTTTAAAAAAAGGAATGATGATATATTCTCATCTTTGTCTCCTTTCCAAGTGTGGAGACAAAATTATTTCCGATTACCGCTCTGAACAAGACTGGCCCTGTTTTCCATGGGGATTTCTACGATCCCTAGCTATGATTGCATGATGTTTAAAATGAACATGATGGCACAATATGGCAGGGACCTATTTAATGTAAATAGACAATCTACATCTTTAAACAAAATAATATAAAACAATAAGGATACGAATGTTATTATAACACTTCACATCGATGCACGAAAACCCAAATACACCCCCCCCTCTCTCTCTCCCTCCAAATAAAATTTTATTTTTTAATATTTCTTTTTTGACGATCTCCACGATGCTTTGATCTTTGATCTTCTCTCTCATTGCTTAATTATAGTCTCCATCTCTTCTCTAGTGTTTATCTTCGTAAAACTTTGTTCCTCTTTCCGGTTCCTCCATTTAGAGATCTCAAATTCTCTGTCACTTTCCCGGTAATTTCCTCGAAATTTGAGCTTATTATTTTGAATTTGTGTAACGTGTTTGGCTTTCTCATTTGTTTGTTTCTCGAGAAAAAAATTGTAGTAGGATTTATAAATTTTTTAAATTTTTGCGCAATGTTGTGTTTGATAGATTGGAAATGTGAATACTGAGCTCAACTAAGCTTAGTAAAAATTAGTTTAGAAGGCACTAATTTAACTGAAATATTACCTTTTTTAATTTTTTTTTCTGTTTTATTTTGACAGATTTGATTTCTGTGAAGCTGAATTTGGAAGTTGGAGAGATTATCGTTGGAGTTTGGTTGAGAGTTGGAAGGAACTGATTTTTGGATTTGGAGAATGGCTACAATATCTCATTCTTCAGTTGCATTCACCAGAGCTTCAGCTTCGGATCTTTTTCGAAGCTCCAAAAACGGTGTAGGTATGCCGTTAAAAGCCCTAGGAAGGGCGCGATTCGGCAGTAAGAGGAGGGGATTTTCCGTCGCTGCAAAGCTTAGGAAAATGAAGAAGCACGAGTATCCCTGGCCCGATGATGCTGATCCCAACGTGAAAGGCGGAGTCCTTACTCATCTCTCTCATTTCAAGCCGTTAAAGGAAAAGCAAAAGCCTGTTACTTTGGATTTTGAGAAACCACTTGTTGATCTGGAGAAGAAGATCATCGATGTATTCATTTTTGAAAATATTTTCGGTTTTGATGTCAATTGCTGATATGAGTGTGACTGTTTAATTGTTTTGATGATTTTGTTGGGTGAAGGTGCGGAAGATGGCAAATGAAACTGGTTTGGACTTCAGTGATCAGATTATCTCATTGGAAAATAAGTATCAACAGGTTCGAATAATAAACGTAGTTAGACTTTGCCTCATAGTTTAAGGTGCCGAAGCTGACTTTTGCACGTGCTGTTCTTACTTTTAGTGGTGTTAATTAAGACTGTCTTGTCACCTTGTTGAAAATCTTTTCATTTCTTGTCCATGAATTGCTAGCAACATGGAAGTGTTGGGAATATCAGTTAGTGAAAATAGTTTGGACATAATTAATGAAAAATGAAAAACACTGAGCATAAGGTCTAAGGTTCTGCGAGGTTCATTTGTAGTTGATATGTATGATTGTGCTCCATATTTAAGCTTTTGGGTTAGGTAGGGTATCCATTTATACAGAGGTTCTCATTGGAGCTCAAGTAACTGCCCTCATCTTAGGCATCATTTGGGATTGTCGTGCTTCTGCTGTGCTTTGAAAGCAAAGCTGAAAAAGTATTTGATAACACTAACATCTAGAGGGACTCACTAATTTTTCTATTGTCATTAAACATCTCCCATTGTTATGGCTTCAAAGTCACAACACTTCACTATCAAACGAAGCCTTATTCTCCTCAAACAAAATTATTCTTTTAGCTTTGCGTGGGAGTTTCTGTCATAAGCCTGATATGTGAACTCTACAAAGGCAGTACTGTATTTACAAATTAATGGATTGGGAAAATCTGAAGCTAAATAAAAAAGTATAAAATCATCGGGTGAAAAATGCTTATCATTTTTCATATCCTCTGCTCTGTGCTTCTTAATTATTTTAGATTTTATTTTCCATGGGACTGAATAATTCAAACTTTGTTTTTTGTTCAAGAACTGGGCAATGGGGGGTTTTATCGAGATTTTAATTTACATAAACTTCCTTCCAATAGTCCTATTTATTTATTTTCCATGGGACTGAATAATTCAAACTTTGTTTTTTGTTCAATAACTGGACAAGGGGGGTTTTTATCAAGATTTTGATTTACATAAACTTCCTTCCAATTGTCCTATTTATTTATGCGTAACTTGGAAGTGCAGCACATTTCTAGTTGCCATACAGCCATTTGTAGATGACAGACTCTGTTTTTACTAAGCAAAGATGATTGATGCAATAATTTTCCATTGCACCTTTACCACACAGATAGGGCTAAAGCAGATTGTAATAAGCATAGGTTTGCTTTCAAGGCCTCAGCTCTTTGTGTTAATGGATACTTTTTTTTTTCCTTTTTCAAATGTTAATAAGATCTTGTTTTTCAACCACAGATCTATAAATGTCACAATTGAGATTGTATCTGCTTCCAAATTCTTCTCACAACTTACAGTTATTGATTTCAGGCTCTAAAGGATTTATATACACATCTGACCCCTATACAACGTGTAAATATTGCTCGGCATCCTAACAGACCTACTTTCCTTGATCATGTATTTAACATTACTGAGAAGGTCTGGTAAACATGGTCTCTTTAACTGCCGGATTTTCACATAATTCATATCCTCTTTATTGAGGCCCTCAGCTTTTGTGTTTAAACTGATACAATTATTGTAAATCTCTTTCCTTATGTCCAGTTTGTGGAGCTTCATGGAGATCGGGCAGGGTATGATGATCCTGCTATAGTAACAGGTATAGGTACCATTGATGGTAGAAGGTACATGTTTATGGGTCACCAAAAGGGTAGAAACACGAAAGAAAACATTCAGCGTAACTTTGGAATGCCTACTCCTCATGGGTATGTCCAATAAAATTTATGTAGTTTACAATCACTTAAAAATTTTTGATATTTTTTTTAGAATAGAACTGTAATTTCTGGTTAACTCATTATGCTAATATTCTATTTAATTTTTTTTACATGAAACAGTTACCGTAAGGCTCTACGCATGATGTATTATGCAGATCACCATGGGTTCCCTATAGTTACCTTTATTGACACACCTGGGGCATTTGCAGACTTGAAATCCGAAGAGCTAGGCCAAGTACGTTGTAATATTTTTTCAAATTTAGATGGTCTCCCTGCTTTACTGGCATAATTGATTTGTTTGCTATAAACACATGCAGGGTGAAGCCATTGCTCACAATTTGAGGACAATGTTTGGTCTCAAGGTACCAATTATTTCCATTGTTATTGGGGAAGGTGGCTCTGGTGGTGCTCTGGCCATTGGCTGTGCTAATAAGTTATTGATGCTAGAAAATGCAGTTTTCTATGTTGCCAGGTGATTTAATTTTAGTGGCTTTGCTTTTTCTGTTTAAAATCTTAATGTTACACACTTATGCTGTCTGTTTTCCGAATTTATTTAGAGCAATCTGCACAACTAAGGAGTAGTGGATTTGTGCCTTGTGGTTGTGATATTGCTGCCAACTTTTAACCATTGGTAGAAATATGGTAGATTCCTAGGCAGGCCTGTTTAACATCTTTGATTATCAGATTGGCAGTACTATAGATCATTAGGCAAACATATTCAATGCATTTCCTATATTCTGGTGTGAATTGTCATACATTTGGGAATTTGGCTATCCAAAACTTAGCTATCCTTTATGACATGTCTTCAACTATACATACAACATCACTTCTCTGTTTTGACTATCATACTGAAATGGATTAAAAGTTGTTGGGTTATGCTAAATTAGAGTAAGTAATTTATTCTTTCATGTTTCCTGTTGCCATGTGCGTGATGAAAATGCATAGATTATCATTTTTATTTATTTTTGGAGTCTTTGGCTTTTAAGATTAACTGTGTAGACTCTGACTTGGCATAGTCTATCTAATATTATAACGTTCGCTGTAGGCTCCATTTCTTATTTAATTGCTTGATGGATTTGATTTTCCATCTTTCTTCATTATATTTCTGTGTATCAATTTTATTTGTCGTATCTTTATCCTTTGATTTCATCTCTTTTTATGGTATAGTCCAGAAGCATGTGCAGCTATATTGTGGAAGAGTGCCAAAGCTTCTCCAAAGGTTTCTACAGCATTAATGCCTGTGCTTATTGGTCAGTGAATATTTATTTTATAGTTGACCACTGAAAGCTTTTTCCTGTGCAGGCAGCTGAGAAACTGAAGATTACTGCAACAGAGTTGTGCAAGCTGCAAATTGCAGATGGCATTATCCCTGTAATAAGCCTCTCCATTTTCATGTCTTCCAAACTTTTGTTTTTTTTTATTTTGTTTCTTTATGTTCTTATTCCTCTCATTGGTTTGTGTATCTACATATCATCAAAGCAATGATAAAAAGCGCTTATCCAGGCTATAATTGAGTGTAAACATGGGCTACTTTATTACTCAGTAACTATGATTTTTGCATATCATTGCTCTGTTTGACATTTGACTAGAATGCTACATTCTGTCTTTTTGCTTCATTCCCTGATGCTGTCACAGTGGATAAGAGTTGTAAATTTTTCTTTCAGAACTTATTTATCTGTGGCATCTGAAATTTATTTTCCTCATCTGTGCAGGAGCCATTGGGAGGTGCACATGCTGATCCATCTTGGACTTCACAACAGATAAAAATTGCTATAAATGAAACAATGGATGTGAGTGGCACTGACTTTAGTTCTTCAACAATAAACTCTATCCAATTATTTTTTAACATGCAAATCTTTGGTTCTCACAGGAGCTTCATAATATGGAGACAGAAGAGCTACTAAAGCAACGCACGCTTAAGTTCCGAAAAATTGGTGGGTTCCAAGAAGGAATCCCAATTGATCCTAAGAGAAAAGTCAACATGAAAAAGAAAGATGAACCTATTGCAGGCAAGACTTCAAATCGGGAATTGGAGGGTGAGGTTGAAAAACTGAAGCAGCAAATTTTGAATGCTAAAGAGTCGTCTAACACACTGCCAGATGTGGCTCTTAATGTGATGATAGAGAAACTCAAAAGAGAGGTTGATCACGAGTTCTCTGTGGCAGTTAAAGCCATGGGCTTGCAGGACAGGTTTGCAACATTGCGGGAAGAGTTCACAAGAGCAAATTCTCTGGACCATGTCATGAATCCAGTTCTAACGGACAAGATTGCAAAGCTTAAAAATGAGTTCAACCAAGGCCTAGCAGCAGCTCCGAATTATGGTAACTTGAAGTATAAGCTTGACATATTGAAGGAGTTTTCTAAAGCCAAGAGTTTATCACAGAACAAAAATAAGGCTGTAACATTGAAGCAGGAAATCAATAAAAAATTCAACAAAGTCATTTGTCGGCCTGATATTAAAGAGAAGGTGCAAGCAATAAAGGCTGAAGTTGAAGACTCTGGAGTATCCAACTTCGGGGATCTAGATGAAGATCTGAAGGAGAAAATTGTGAAGATGAAGAAAGAGATAGAATCAGAACTGATTGATGTCCTTAAGTCCATTGGTTTGGATGTTGAGGTTGTAAAATCGAAGGCAAAAGAGCTCAGTGAGCAGACTACATTTTCAGCATTTAGGCGTGAGATGGAGAACTTGAATAAAGAAATTAAGAAGAAAATTGAAGATATTATCCTTTCATCAGATCTGAAAGACATGATTGAATTGCTGAAGTTGGAGATAGCTAAGGCAGGAAAGACACCTAATGTGACATCGAAAGGCAAGATTGAGGCTCTAGAGCAAAAAATTAAGCAAAGGCTTTCAGAGGCTATAAATTCCTCTGAACTAAAGGATAAGCATGAAGAGCTGATGGCAGAGATTTCTGAAGGCACAACATCTCTTGGAGGTTTAGATGGAAGTTTGAAGAATGAACATGACAGTTCCAAGTTTGATGAGCCAAGAGTAGAGATTAATGCGAGTACAAACCGTAGCTTCGCTTAGTGTAAGTTTGTTTCTTCTTGTCACATTTGAATTCGTTGGTTTATAACTTAAACTTTTACGTAACTTCTTTTTTTACTAGTTCTTTTCATAATTCCTTTGGAAGTTTAGAATGTCAGCATATCTTTTCTTTCTCCTTTGGTAAATAATGCTGCAAGCTTGCATCTGTCGGTATGAATGGTTAGGTTCAATTATTAATCTCATTTATATTATCTTGTATTCTGCAGTATTTATGGTTTTTTCAATATGGTACCGGTAAAATGATACAAAGCAAATGGTGGTGTTCCATCCAGCGCTTAGAGCTGCAAAGAGGTTTTCCAGATAGGATACACTTCAAACTTGAACCTTCATTCTGCCACTGCAAGGTCACCTTTGCCAGAATCCACAAGTTTTTTTTTTTTTTTCAGCTATGCAAATGTAAGACAGCCGCACACTCTATCTGCTTCTTTGTTTTTGTTTTTGCTGAAACTGTTCCTTAATATTTTGAATTAGGTTTAACTAAACTTATCAGTTTCCTTGTTGTCTGTTAAGTTTTATCCACCATTTTTATTTATTTTGGTAGGATTTGGCCTGGACTGCCTGGTTCTATTTATAGACAAAGAACATTGTATAGAATGTGTGAGTGAGTGCAAGGGGAAACTAATAACATGCTTCCAAATATCACGAATAACACTTATTCTTTTGCTCATTGGTTATTTTATAACTTGATTCCGTATATGAAACATCATTTTCCTTTGATTGAATATGAATTCTATCGCAATTACTTATGAGATTTTAGTTACCCGTGACCCTGATACAGTTCATAATTGAATATAAAATAGCGTATAATAATGTAAACTACAGTAGGTGGGTGAGTGAGTGATTATATTAGTTATCTAGGTAGATACGAAGTATTTTATTTGTTTTTGTGGAAAATTGTTATGCTGTCAAAATGTTTCGGCTTTTGATATTTGCACGTACAAATGATGGTTGTTGGGTTACTAGTTGAGAAGGCCCAATTGCTTTATAGGCCTGGGCTGGGCCTCATATGGTTAAATTGTTATCGGCTTGGTTGCCCCCAAGGTGATAATTACGGTGAATTGGTACTAATTATTGAATCCGTTGATCAGAAGTTGAGCATGACATAATCCACCGTCCCAAACACACTGACCATTAACAGAAACCAGAAAGACAAGCGACACTCAATACAGGAATGGGATAACAGCTTTTCTGTTTGTAGGATAGTCGTTCGCAAACTTATTCAAATACCACTCATGATTCGCACGTGCCCTAGGTACCAAATTGGCGCACGTGTAGAGAAAAAACCCAAAACCCACCAAGGACCACGTCATCACGAACCACCCAAACCACTCCACAATCTCTCCGAAATAATTCGGGCAACTCACAAGCTCAAACCATCCTCCTCTTGGTACTTTATACCCTCCGCCTTGTTTCTTTAACCCCACCAACACTTTATCAGACCAAATATTCACCCACATGCCGCCGGCGAAAATCAACAAACCAATCAGAAACCGCCACCAGAATAGCCGCCCGTCATCGCCTTCGTAGCTTTTGTAGTGAGAAACCCACCTAGCTTGTAAATAAGCATTCATGAGATTGAACCCAAATGCCATCAAGGCCATACTCACCGGGAAAACGCCTTTTTGAGTGGTATTCTGGAGAAGACGAAGTGGGTAGATGCAGGATCGGTGAAAGTAATGGAGAATAAAAGGGGAGATCAGAATGAGAGATTTTGGGTTGGTGAAGTGACGGCCGAAGGGAAAGATCACGAGAGTGAGCCAAAGAGCTGGACTTTCCATGAGAAACCAGGCCAACGGTGCCGACATCGTTGGGCCCCACCCCGGACGGTGGTGTTTTCCATAGGGGGCTTGGAGGTATCCGAGGCTGATGGCTGTTGGTGGGCCTATAAGGTAGAGAGTGACAAGACAGTTGATAAATAAAGTCTGATCTGAGACTGAGAACGACGAAGAAGCCATTGAAGAGAAGATAAGATAAAGATTTGAGAATGAGTGGCCAGCAGCGGCGATTAGCCTCTGAAACTTTAGGTAAACACAGAGAACAAAATGGTAATTATGCAACCAACATGCCAGGTCTTTCGGTGGAAATGAAAGGAGGGCGAACGCACCGATGCATATAACTCACGTCAATATTGCTGTTTAATTATTAAAAAATTAATTTATTAATAATAAATAAAAATAATTAAAAATTAATTTATTATTTAATCACCGAAAAAATATAATTTTTTTTAATTCAGTACTTATTTTTATTATTTATTAATTAAATAATTTTTTTTATTATTAACTCATTTAATTTTTTTTGGCACATAGCTTATCACTAATTCTTAATTTTTTTACCCAATTTAACCTATTTAAGTCACAAATCATCACTTAAATAAAATACTTTTAATAATTTATGTAATTATTATTTTTATATTTTATACTTTTGATTCTAAAATACTTGTATGTTAGATGAATAAATTCTTCTAATGTATAAATTAAATCTTCCCTTAATGTAATGTACTCGTGGTGTTAAATAAGTAATATTTTTTTTAATCACGAATATAAAAATTTATTTAATATAAATATTTAATTTTTAAAATTATGTGTTGATTGTTTTAAATTTTTATTAAATATTTAAAAATTTTTTGTTTTATATTTTTAATTATTTTTATAAATTATTTTAAATTTTAAATTTTTTTTCAAATTCTATTAAGAATGTACGGTATGGTACAGTATGTGCACATGAATCTATCCCCAAATGTAAATACGAGAATCTTACATTTCAGTTCATTGTCCAAGAAATAGCGATACAAGGGCGAGTATTCCGCGCCTGACGAAGTAAACGAGCGAGCTGGCCTTGCGTTGAGAAAAGGTTTTTTACCTTGTAGGGATCATAAAGCGACTATAAAAGCATGGCGAATTCCCGCCGCCATTGACACTATGCAGTAACAAGAAGTCAAAAATAAACCTTACTTAAATCATTGAAGTTCAACCAAATTCGACATTCCCCCGTCGTAAAAGTTTCTCAGGCTATTTGCTACTGGGGGGCACTAGCCGCTCACTCCCTAAGTCTCGGTTTCTCAAATCCATCTTCTACTTTCCACTTCAATGGCGGCTTCATCATTCTCAGACCAGACTTTATTCTGCATCTGTCTTCTCGCTGTTTACGTCTCGGCCCCATTAACATTCATCGGTCTCAGATTCCTCCAAAGCCCCTACGGCAAACACCACGGTCCAGGGTGGGGGCCCGCCATGTCGACGCCGCTGGCCTGGTTTCTCATGGAAAGTCCAACTCTTCGGCTCACTCTCTTGATCTTTCCGTTCGGCCGTAACTTTACCAACCCAAATCCCTCATTTTGATTTCCCCTTTTCTCCTCCACTACCTTAACTGAACCTGCATCTACCCACTTCGTCTTCGCCGCTGTAGTACCACTCAAAAAGGTGGCTTTCAAGTGAGTGTCGCCTTGATGTCGTTTGTGTTCAATCTCCAGAATGCTTGCTTACAAGCCAGGTGGGCTTCTCATTACAAAATCTACGAAGGTGATTGTTGCAGCTTGGGCCCAAAGAAGAAAGGGAAAAAAATCCAGGCCCAAAAGACTTTAAACTAAGATTGTGGCCCAATTTCTATAGTATAAATATATGGATGAACGCAAAATTTAGAACAACGCAGTAGGACCCCGGGAAGAAGAGAGAAGAAAGGAGCGAGTGGAATCAAAGGAAAAGAAGAGAGGAGAGAAAGAGAGAGAAAAAGAAAAAGAAAAAGAAGAAGAAAAAGAGAGGAGAAGAAGAAGAAGGAGAGGAAGAATAAGGAGAAAAAAAGGCAACAAATTGAAGGTGAAAATTTTGTTTTTGTTTATTTTGGGAAGAAATTTATTTATTTTAGAGTAGAAATTAGTAAAAATTAAAAAATAAATAGATTTTATTCTTATAGTTTTATAATTAAAATTATTATTATTTTGAGTTTTTAAACTTTAGACCAATAGATTTTAAGTTAAATTTAATAGTTTGATCGGCAAATTTTTTAGAAATTATTAAAAATCAGATAAAAATTTGTGAAATTTTGATTGAGGTGAAAAATATAAAAAATTGTAATAATTTTGTTTCATTTTATAAATTAAAATTTTTATTTATAAATAGTAAAAATTTTGGGGTTAAAATAAAAATTCTTATAATTTTGAGATAAAATAATAAATTCTAATAATTTTATTCCTTGAACATAAATATTTTTAGAATATTTTTATAATTATTTATATTATATAAATTTTTTTATAATTTTTTATTAGTAATATTTTTATTTTAAAAGTTTAAAATTTCTAGACCAGATCTTGGCTGAATTTTAGATTAAAATTTTATTTATATTTTATTATAAGTAGTATAAATTATTAGTTATTTTAACGTTTATGTATTGATTTAAAAAGTGATACTAGGTAATAATAGAGAGGAACAAGGAAAGGTAGAAAAGATATGGAGAAACAAATATCTTTTAATTCAGGTAAGTAATTCACGTATAATTGAGTATTTTAATATTTTAAAAATTAAAAAATAAGGTGTTATATTAAATTTTTATAAAAAAAATTATTTTTCAGTAATATATTTATTGTACTATCTTATTTTATACAAATTTTTTGATAATTTAAAAAATTATTATCGTTAAATCATGTTTCCAATATTTACAATATTATGAAATAATATGAATAAATTATTTTGTTATTATTGTGTGTGATTGGATTATGAAATCGTGTAAAACATTTTATTTAGCACCGGTGACTATGGTTTTGATTTCAGTCCTATGATAAAAGTCTATAAATTTAAAATTATGGGCGACGATTCTTGAATATAAAAATTCTAAAGTATACACACTTTATATTTTTTGAGCGATAGTCTTTGAGAATAGTACCCAAAAACTATGCAATTTAAATTTATTGAATAGGTGACAGATTTTGAAAATAGTATTTAAAAACTATGCAATTCAAATATGTTGCGTAGACTATACACGGATATGAAGTTGCTGCAAGAGATTAAGAAATGCCACGATTTGCAAAAGTACCTGAGCTGGCTCTGTAGGTCTCCAGTTGGAATCTTTGTTAGAATTTGAAAAGTAATTTCTTCAGGATAATAATATTCTTGCAGGGAATTTTCTTTGCCATGTTTGTTTTCCATTAGCTTCTTAATTTTTGTCTTTCTTTTTATATCCGGTCACCGATTACAGAAATAGTTGCTACTAAACACAGCAGATTGCATTATGTATTGCTTATATATAACTTCAATATTGACGAAGACCATATACAAATTGGATTTCCTTGTTAGAGTAGGAATAATTGGGCATACCCTTCTTAGCTTTATTGCGATTCTATTGATCTTTTGTCAGGAAACGAATGTCACGAATTCCAATCTCTTTAAAATTCGATTTGTAATAGGAAATAAACAACTTGTCTGCTTAGAATCAAAGATTTTACTAGGATATCGACTCATGAATTGGCATAATTATGCTAGGAACTCCAAGTCCTTTCTGTTAAGCAATTTCTATCGATTGGCAGCTAAAACCGCCGCAGTCACCTCACCTCACCTTAGCAGGCTTACGTTACACCAAAGGCTTATGTTACGTTCGGTGTATGCACTTTTCTTCTTCTTCTTTTCCTTGATTTGTCTTCGAACTTTGTTGTGTGTTTGTGTGATTACGTTAAATATCACTGATTTTCTGGTCTGTTGTGTTTATATTTCACTCTTTGACTCTCTTGTCGCTTGATGTTGAAGTGCTTTGTTTCCAATTAGTCAGTGAATTTAAGCTTGGAGACTATACATGTTTGCTGTCTATTTCTTGTTGATTAGTCGGTGAATGGGTTTTTTTTATCTTGCTCCGTTCTGTACATACTTCACACTCAGCGTTTGTTTTATGTTTTTGATGTTAGGGTTACTGTAAAAAGGAGTTGAGAGGGAAACTTAGGTCACATCCATGGTTTTCTTTTGTTTTGGTTTTCTGGGCTGCAATTGGGAGTGCTTTTGATGTCACTGAAAGTGATTTTTGAATAAGCAAAAGCCCTTTTTGTATTTATTTTGGAGACTCTTGATTGAACAAGGTAAAAGTGCTTGTTAGGTTGAAAAAAGGTATCATGTGTTGTTCAACGTGACGAGTTCTTTTCTGGGACATTGATGCACCAAAATTCTTGGTGGTGATATCAAGTTCTTGCAAGGTCAATTCTTGGGGTGGTCACCCAATCTATTACTCCAACAGGGTTGAACCGATCTATTACTACCATTCAACCATATTGATGCCTTGTACGCTTTATCTTCTCTGGCTCACCAGAACATGTATCTTGATTGCTTTTAGCAGATAGGTAGTGCAATAGGTGACCATGCACAAGAGAAAGACAAGAATGGAGAAGAAACAAAATTCCAGGCTAGATTTTCCTGAGGAAAATATCTTCAGATTCTAACCTCATACGAGGAGAAAGGCATATACGAGGAGCTTCCTGATAAACAAAGATGTGGGAAATTCCATGACACAAAGAGGAAGAAGAAAGGGAAGAGTTCCATAACAGATCTTCCTGAAGGAATTCTCTTTGAGATTCTGATAAAATTTCCTGCTAAAGATCTTCATGACTACATCAGGTGTGTATGCAGGAGTTGGCATGAATTAGTTTCTAGCAGCGATTTCATAGCCCAGCATATGCAGCAAAACAAATACAAATCCCAAGTGCTGATAGTGAACCGGCCAGTTGATCTGGCTTATAAAAACTGCCGAGTGAAAGAATTGGAGATGGATGAGAAGGCTCTTGACTTCAGCTTGGATACTGTTCCGGTACCTCGAATGATACATCAGATTCTGTCGACATTCCCCCGTTATCTCCACGAATATCAGTGATGAGAAATGGAGGAGGATCTATCTTCCAGGCTATCCCAGGTACACGTATGATTTGTTGGATATGGGAGGAAATCTCGCGTTGTTCTATAAAGTTTCCAATACCCAGATTGACGTATGGATTTTGGATGATTTCGAGAAACAGAATTGGATCAGGAGGCATAGCATAATGGCAGAGTCAGCAAGCTTCACAAAGAAGTCATCCATACGACATACCAGAAGTTTGCCAAATTCCAGGAAATTATGTGCAGTTAGAGCACAGCCATGCAAGATGGTAAAGTAATCATGTTCAGGAAGCAAAGAGAGAAGCACGATTGTTATTTATACGATACCAATCAAGAGGAGTTGAAAAGAGATTCAAGATGGAGATCAATACTAAAACCAAATTTATACACCACAAAAAGCAGCCTTGTCTGTTGGTAAAATGACAAAGATCTGCAAGCACTGTAATTACCAGATATTCCTGCCCTGGCTTGTCCCTTTTCTCTTCAACTACTTGCGAAAAGGCATTGTGTCAAGTGTTTTTATTTTTTATTTTTATAATTTTGCAGAGAGTGAGTTGTTGTTGATTAGGGTTATTGTATTCTCGTATTAAAAGAGTTAATTAAAACTTAACTCATTTAATAATATTAAGTAATTATATTAAAAATGAAAAATCTTAAATATGATGTAAATTATCTATAATCTTATTACCCATTTAATTTTTTTTATATATTTTATAATATTTTTTAAATATTAATTAATTTTATTTTATAAATAATAACAAATTTTTAAAAATAAATTATTAATATAAATATAGGAAATCATAAATAATAATTATTTAAATAATTAATTATATTATATATGTATACAGATATATGTCATGTTATATACGAATTCGTATATTAAAAATTCTAATCTTGTTGTAAAGAATTGTAATCGGTAGTTGAGCCTTGTTGCTAATTCTAAAGAAGTCAATTTATGGGCCTTGGTGATTATGTTTGGGCCTTGGATTCGTTGTTGTTGTTTCTTTAATTCATTTAGTTTATTATTATTATTATTATTATGTTCACGTGAGTAATTTGAAAAAGACAGAACCGTGCATAACTAACCGGAGAGATGGATCGGTGTCGTGTCAGTCGGTCTCTACGGAATCATTGGCTTCTTCGTTTTCCCAGTTTTGTGTAGACCACGGACTCGAATACTTTCCCAACACGCTTACCCTTCTTCCAGCATTCCCGTCACTTTCTTTAATATTAACTCTTTCCTTCCGGGACAAGGGCATTATCGTCGTGTACACTGACCACATCTTCGCCGTCCAGTCACTATTACGGTTCCTCAACTTATATACCTGCTGTTATCACGTGTGCATATTCCTACAGTTGTTTCACTGTGACCTGATGACGTGTCACAGTTGAGATTCCAACCATATTTTCAAATATTAAATAAATGTGAAAACAATAGTATGTATGTCAACAAAAAGATTGATTAAGAACCAACTATAAAATAATTGTCATTTATTTAATAAAATATTTGTGACAAAATTAGAAATTTATACTATAGATTCAATAAAATTTTAAATAAAATAATTTTATCACATTAGTATAGTTAATATTATATAATTATATAATTAATAAAATATAAAAAATTATTTATATTATAAATTCAATAAAATTTTAAGTAAAATAATTTTATTACATTAATATAATTAATATAGTATGATTATATAATTAATAAAATATAAAAAATTATTTATTAAAAATAAATAAAAATAAAAAATTTTATAAATTTATATTATTACACTAATTAAAAATTATTTTTTTATTTATTATTAATAAATATTTTTTTATTTTATTAATTAAATAATTCTATTATTAATTATGTTGATAAAATGACTCTACCTGAATTTTTTTAAAATTTTGTATTTATTTAAATAAATTATTTTTATTATTTTTGTCGATTAAGTAATAATATTTTTAAAAAATATATAATTTTTTAATTTTTATTTGAATTAACATAATATTTTGTTAGTTGTATTTCTAACTCAGTGTAAAATGACGATATTGTCCTCACTATAGTCACCACCCCAAGGGTAATTCGTAATTATAAATAACTCGGCGCACTATTTAGTATTTACACTTTCCCCTTTCGTCATTGCTAAACTAAATGCAAATCTGTGAATTTCTTTCTGTCTCTCCTCCCTCTTGAGATGGATTAATCAATTAGCTTTTACTGCTTCCTCTAGGGTTTCGAAAGATAAGTTTCACTGTCGAGAGCTCTGTTGAAGATTTTTCAAAATCTGTACACCGTTACCGTAGTGTAATTTCTGCTCTGATTCTTGATCGCGGGAGGCGTTAATTTCTCCAGGAGTCAGTTTCCAACCGTTGCATCGCGTGTTCTTTCGAGCCGGTGAGTTTTTGTCGTCTGTTGGTCGTGAGTTTTTGTTTGGTTTCGACGATTCTTTTTGTTTTCTTAATGATTAGAAGCTTTGAGAGTATTTAAATCGGGCTATTCAAGTTTAATTTTGTTAATTAGGGTTGCAGGTCTTGATTTAGTTTAATTTGTAGAGTTGACAACGCTCGAGAAATGGAGAAAAGATTTTGATTTTTTTAATTTTATTTTTTAGGACTTGATAAAATGTAAATTTATTAGTTGAGCGAAGAACTGTCGGAGTTGGCTTGTTGATTTTGTAGTAAAAAGAGCTCCGCCCTTATTGTAACAGATTCTTGCTGTTTTCGAGGCTTGTACTTCGAATTTCTGTTAAATAAGGTCTGTCGTTGCTCACTTGGGCTTAATTTTTGTTCTGGGCACAGGTAGTAGCAAGTTAGAACTCTTGGCAAACACTACTAGTGTGAAAGAGAGCATCATGGGCATTTGAGACTTTCATGTTGGTTAGTGCTGTTGTGTGGATGTTGAATGATTGGTGCTATGGACTTAAATGCTTCTCCGTTACCTGAAGAAGATGAGGATACTTTTGAAAGACATATTGAAGAATACGCGGCACAAGAACGCATAGAATCTGGAGCTGAAATTTTGCGGCGGGTACTTCTCTCTCAATATTTCTGCTTTTTTCTTTTTTCTTTTTTCTATAGAAGAATGCGTTCGATGTTCTTTAGAATGTGCCCATGATAGTTAGAAGGATTTCTAGTGGTCCTTGATCTTTTTGCTACATTGTATGAATTAGATGAAATTGACAACAGAGGTTGATCCCACTCAGGTTGGGCAGAATGTCCCGAATATGTATGTGTTTCATTGGTGGTTTAAATGATCTATTTAGGGAAGTGAAGATGTGTTATTGGTTATTTTTTTTTTCGTGTATTCAGTAAATAGGGTTACAATTTATGCTCTTTCAATGTCACTTGAGTAGTGGAGTTCTTTATTGTCATTTTTTTCTGTACCTTTTTACTTTTTGCTTTGATATTTTCACGCGTTCAATGTCCTGTCTATTTGTCATGGTTAGAGATTTTGTCTCCTTTTGTCAGGAACGTGAAGAAAGAAGGAGGCGTTTGAAAAGAGATCGACCAGATGACCGACCATTGCATGCATCTCAACCGCCTGTGCATGGCCAATATTTTCAAAATAAAAGCTATAAAGTCTATGACAAAAACAGGCTCCCCCCGGGTAAGTTATGTGTATTCTTAATGGTATTAATCCAAATTCATTAAAGGAAATTGTATTCAGGTTCTAATTTATGTCATTAATGAGGAGTCAAAAAAAATTGCTGGCTTTTGCATTTATCATTACCACAGTGTATTTAAGGTCATACTGGTTTTTGTTTCTTGTCTCTAAATTCTCTCCAGTTTTTAAGCAATTGGATAACAGGGATTCAATGGGTATTTATATGCCAGTCATCTATCAAAATTTTTTACCTTTTTGTTAAGATCACATTTTGGTCCAGGAGTCATGATATAGATGAGGTTACACATATGCCCTGTATGACCCTGATTTGATGGATTGAGTGAATGGTCCTTGATATTGCAATTTTATATTATTTTCTTACATACTGGATATAATGTGGTTTTGCATATCTGTATTGTCACTATTGCATTTAGGTTTTAATCGCTTTGTTCTTCATGTTGCAGGTTGGTTGGACTGCCCTGCATATGGCCAGGAAATTAATTGCATAATCCCTTCTAAGGTTCCGCTTGGTGAATTCTTCAATGATTATATTCCTCCTGGTAAAAGATATTCTTTTAAACAAGTAATTCACCAACAAAGAGTTTTAGGAAGAAAGGTAAGCAAAGATGTGGCAAAACTAGTCTCCTTTTTTCCTACATGGAAATATTATTTTGTTTTTTTTTTTTTAAAGAACATGGCATGCATCTATTCATGTTTGTGTGCATTTTGGTTGGACAACTGGATTAAGAGAAATATCTCTTTATTTATTTATTTATTTTGCACAGCTTGGTTTAGTGATTGATTTGACAAATACAACTCGTTACTACCCAACATCAGATTTGAAGAAAGAGGGTATTAAGCATGTTAAGGTGAGTATCAACCTTTCCAGGTTATTTTGACTGAACATTTTGGTGCTTATTTTTTTTTTTTGGGCTTCCAGATTCAATGCAAGGGCCGGGATGCTGTGCCTGATAATGCTTCTGTAAATAACTTTGTGTATGAGGTACATATCTACACTGCTTTTACCTTATCTATGCTGCTTCACTGCGATAAATTTAGTACGGTGAATTCCCTATGTTGAGGTGCAAAATTTTTCATATGATGATTGATATATATATCATAATCAATTTTTCCAGGTCAGCCAATTCCTCTCACGCCAGAAACACTCAAAAAAGTATATTCTTGTGCACTGTACTCATGGGCATAATCGAACAGGATATATGATTGTTCACTATCTGATGCGTTCGCAGTTAATGTCTGTTACTCAGGTTTGTGTTGGGTGTCTTATTTTATCTTTGTCTTATTTGCTTCAATCAACACTTTATTTTAAATGTTTTGGGATTCCTTTGATTTTCTGTGCAGGCAATAAAAACTTTTACTGATGCACGCCCACCGGGAATCTACAAAAATGACTATATAGAGGCTTTATATGCATTTTATCATGAAAAGAGGCCTGACTCACTCGCTTGTCCTCCAACTCCAGAATGGAAGAGAGAACTTGATCTTAATGGTGAAGCTGTACCAGATGATGACGATGATGGTGTTTCAGCTCCTCATTTGCTTGTGTGTATACTCTGAGATTTATTGTTAGTTATAGTTAATTTTCACTGCATTAGTTGCGCAACAATAAAAGATGCTGATGCAGATATATGTGTGTTTGTTCTTGTCCATAAATATGATGAGAATTATTTATTATGGATAATTATGGCTTTTACTTTGTGCAAAACGACTTTCAAAATTAGCAAATGAACAATTCCATCTTAATCTAGCCATTCTCTCCTTTCTTTGATGCTGTATTTGTGAAGAGATAACTTCCTTGTTGCATTAGTGAAGATATTGAGTGTAAATTTTTAGTTTCTCTTCAATTCTGTATCAACAGCCTGGTGCATAGGTGTATGTTATTGTCGATCCTTTTCATGTTCTCTGCCAGTAGCGAACCTCCTCTTCCTCATCTGCAATTTGTCCAAATTAATTGATGAAAATTCTGTTGCTCTTATTTTTAAATTTCATGGTTCCTCCTTTCTCTTACTTTTATTGTTTTCTCCTTGGTCCTTTTCGTTTCAAGTAGAACTATAGAGAAATTAATACAAAATGTTAAGTGTTTTGTTTTGGTTTGACCCAGTAGTCACATATGAAATAGTGGACAGAATAAATTTAGCAACACTCTTGCTCTGGGATCTACCACAGGAAAATGTTTGTTGTGCATATTTTGTGATCGTTAATGTGATATTTGTTAATACGCTTTGTTATCTTGCTGGGGCTGATTCCAGTACTCATTTGAAATTATATATGTTATATTTTTGGTATAGTAATAGAATTTTTTCTTCTTTTTTTCCCCCTCTTTTAATGTTTGTTAAATACCTATAATAATGTGTCCCCGATTTAGCTGGAATTTTCTGATTGATGCAAAAACTGATTTGTTCTGCCTTGTTGTAAGTTCTTACTAAATTCTCTATTATTTCAGGAGAATAATGAGGTGCATGTTACCATGACGAATGATGATGTTTTGGGAGATGAAATACCTAATGATCAACAAGATGCCTTTCGGCAGTTCTGCTACCAGACTCTTAAATTGAATTATGGGGTAGGTGTTTTGAAGACTTTCTGTAATGTTTTCATTCGTTGCTACTGATTTAACTAGACAGAATTGTGGATTTTGAGGTGAGGTGGGATGGTTTTTGTTGTTACTATGTTTACATTTTTAACTTGCTTACCTGCTCTCATCAGTAGGCACCATTACTTTGTTCAAGTGTGTAAATTTTTTAAGCAAGAAATTAGTATTGAAATATACTGGAAACAAGTGGCAATTATATTACAATGGAGTATGAACCAAAAAATGGAACACAGAAGTCTTTTTGTTTTAATTTTTTTTTTTTACGTAACTAAAACTTTTCATGAATACAGTCACAATTGTATCAAAATAAAGTGAATGTTATGAAAAGCTTATAACATTTTTTCTCGAAACAACTTGATCATGCCTTATTCTTGGTATGCACATCGTAATTACTGGGTTTAGCCCTGGGTTTCATATGGTTACTTTTCTTGAAATTCAGGGAAGAGGTATTATGCAATTTCCTGGATCGCACCCAGTTTCTCTCAACAGGTTCTATTTCTGCATCTTTTTTTTTAATCATAATTTTATTGAAGATTCTTTCTTTGTGTTAATGATATAGTCAACACATATTCTCTGGAATGTGCAAACAGCTTTTCTTCGGGTCATGACATGAATAGTAACATTTGGTAGTCATCAAAATCTTGCAGCTAAAGTTTCTTTCTGGAAAAAGGAAAAAAAGGAAATGTTGTGGCTGGGGCGGTGGAGAGAAATTTGAATGTGGTTCTTCTTTCAGCTCATTATTATGGAATATATTTCAGCCTGCTAGACTTTAGGGCTGCTTGAATCATATTTATTGTTACTTCATTATCATATAAGTAAATAAATAAAAGGACTTTTAGCTTTCTTTGTGTTTAAGGAATAAGTAGTCTGTGTTGATGGGGCTCTTAAGAAACTGCCTTGTGTACTGACTATCTCTCCATTTTCCAAAGTTACCTCTTGCTTGGTGAGACTAGGGGATTATTTATGTTATTCGGTCTTAGTATTAAGTAATAAATTAGTGAAAACCTAATGGTTAGTGAGGGTAGAAGACCTGCTAGTTGAAAGGTCATCTGAATTTGTTTTCATTTAATTTGATTTCCAAGCTTTTTGTGTTTAAGATCTTTAGAAGATTAAGCAAAACCATTCCAATCCTGCTCGATTAAAAAAGCGAAGCATAATAACCGTGGGTACTGATGCTGTTGGTTTTTTTATTCCACCAGAACAGAGTGTGGGGGCTAATTTTGCACCTGATATGATAATCTTGTGAAATTTTGAATGTAGAGTAATTGGGAGAGTATGGTAGCTGTTGTTTCTTTTTGTTGTCACTTGTCAGTAGTTGGTAATGTCATGATGCGATGGATTTGATTTGAAAATTTATTTGTTCAACTCTCGTTGTTCATAGTCACAATCTATTAACTCATAAACTTTCTTCTATTGTATGCAGGGAGAATTTACAACTATTAAGGCAGCGTTATTATTATGCCACGTGGAAAGCCGATGGAACTCGATACATGATGCTTATAACCACGGATGGATGCTATTTGATTGATAGATGTTTTAATTTTAGAAGGGTCCAGATGAGATTTCCTTGTAGAATCCCAAATGAAGTAAGTAGTCAAATCCCTGTTTGCAGAAATGTTCCTGGTATTGACTCCTATTTTATAGAGCTAATGGTATCAATAATTGTTAATTTGACATAATTGATTTGCTTTTAAGGGTTTAGGTGAGAAAACGCACCACTACACATTGCTTGATGGGGAGATGATTATTGATAAATTGCCAGACTCGCAGAAGCAGGAGAGGAGATACCTTATCTATGATATGATGGCAATTAACCAAGTGTCTGTCATTGAGGTTGGATCTGGAATTTAATGTGATAAATTATTTTACGTTCCTGGCTTCATGTTATTATTATAATTCGTGCACTGCAGGAATGCAATTAATTTTCATGTAGCTTATATCGTGACTATATGTTTGAAATTAGGTTTAGCTACAAAACTGTAATACTGTGTCATCTTTAGGGCAAGCACCACTGTAATCACATGCTGCTGACAAGTACCTGAACTAACATTACATAAATCCTTTTCACAAGGTAGCTATATCTAAGTTTATCTCAGTCCATGATGTTCTTGTAGATGTACATGGGACCCTTTCATGTTGTCCTCAATTTATGTCAAATTGTTAATATTTTTGGTGTTTATAATCTGTTCAACCAGCCTTATATTTGATACTCAATTATCGATTTGTTTCCAAATTGTTTATCATTCTGTGGAAGATATTTAGCATTGTAGTAGTCCCCGTAAATGACTCATTTTCTGACACTGAGATTTGCTCCTGACCTAAAACTCTAGCTTCTGAGGTTTCTAAATATGATTTATTTTAAAAGCTTGAACTAGTTGCTCCCATGATTCTTAAGGTAGTCTGTGTTAAAGAGGTTTAGGTTTAGAGTTTTATGGAAAGGATACGGGATTAAAGAGCTGACATGTTGCTTTGATGCTTGTGCTTAATGTGAAACATTGTTGTGTGTTTTAATTGGCTAAGATGAACCAGAATCTCATTTTCTTTTCAAATTATTTAGAAAATCAATCCAGGGACTTTTGTGGGCCTGTCAGTGGATAATAGCATTTGTGCATTTGAAAGATACTTAAACATTTTTACTGCTGTCGTTAATATTGTTAACAATGAAGTAAAAAAGACATAGAAAGTTGTTGCCATTTTGGTTTCACATCTGGCATTGCAGAACTCTTAAGAGGATGCATTAATCATTGTCGGTGAATCTTTCTAGTAGAGCACGTCATGATTTTTCTTTTGATATATTTTAATATATACGAAATCAAGATAGTGTGGAGTGTTATTTTGGTAAATTAGATAAATGCTTTTTAGATTTATTTTTTATTATGGCTTAGGGTTGAAAATATAAGTAAATTCATGCTGACAATGAGGTCTGGTTATCGAAATTGGTCCAGCGGCCTTTCTATGAGCGGTGGAAGATGCTTGAGAAAGAAGTCATTGAACCACGGAATTACGAGCGCCATAATATTTACCAGAGTAGGAATCCTTATTACAGATATGATCTGGAACCGTTCAGGGTATGTATTGAGAAGCATCAATCAATCTCCTACCTTTCCTTCCCCAATGATGTTTGGTTACTGATTTGTTTAATTTATTTATCAGGTTAGGAGGAAAGACTTTTGGTTGCTCTCCACTGTTAACAAGCTTTTAAAGGAATTTATTCCAAGGCTTTCACATGATGCAGATGGTCTTATTTTTCAGGTAATTGAGAATCACTAAAAGCGGTTGCAATATGAAATTGACAACTTTTAAGATGGTCTTAATAGCAGAATATAGGCCTCTGATCTACTTCTTTCCTTTAGAATTTGGTGCATTGCACTGTGTTATCACTGTACTACCGAATTGATTATTCAATTGGATTGTAGTAGTTCTCAGAGATTTTTCAATTTAACATCCTGGGAAACACTACTGTTTTTACATGAAATTGAGATTTAAATGTTAGTTTTTCCATGCCAGGGTTGGGATGATCCTTATGTTCCTCGAACACATGAAGGACTTCTGAAGTGGAAATATGCCCGAATGAACTCAGTTGACTTTCTGTTTGAGGTATAATACTTTATTTACTTAACAACCTTTGCTTTGGGTGTATTTCTCTCTGTTCATTAATGTTTAACTATTAAGTTCAAGAAATCTGATTCTAATAGAAAGGTACATGTTGACAGATGGGTGCTGATGATCAGCCGATACTTCATCTATTTGAACGAGGGAAGAAGAAGCTGATGGAAGGGAATTCAGTTACATTTGAAGGTTTACTTTCCTCACTGCTAACTGCTTGTTTTGTCTTGAAGCACTCATCTATGCATGATAGTGGGGTTATATTGGATATCAACTTTATTATGCCTCTTATATACAGAAACACAGCTGTCACTTGGCATAAAGCCAAAGATGGATCCCTCTTGGGACACTAATGCAGTGATAGTCAATGTTAAATTCAAGCATGATTTCATCTTTGCTTTCTATCATTCCAAACTTGGGGAGGATTTCTGGGTCTTCTGATTCATACCATGGCATGCTTCAGGAATGTATGGTGCTAAATTATATGTTTTTTGGGCTTGTCAAGCAGATGGATGGTGTGCATAGGCCTAAGCATGTTCTCTTATTGCATGGATGATATTCTGTGATCTTATGGAGTAATTTATGTTGCGACATGGCACCAAATAGTTTAAGATTGTTTGGCAGTTCCAGTGTTGAGGGTGTGTTTTCTTTGTTTGACCTATTTGTTGCTCTGCTTAATAAGTCAAGGCAAGTTATTTACTAATTATGCAAGTTTTTGCTAGGTCTGTGAGGTCTGCTATGTTTGACATGTGACATCAGATGGGCAACAAATTGTCTGTTTTGTTGTTGGAGTCTCCTTTGGGCATTTTCATTATGTATTCCTCACATTTGCGTGTAGTGATGGCATTTCTCCCACTGGAATCCGTACTCCTGTCTAACTCTGCATGTGGCAAAGAAAATGAAGTTTGGCGATTTACGTACTGCAGAGGATTAATAACTTGAAAGCAGAAAAAGAAAAGAAAAAGTTGGGAGAATCTTTGTATGGCTTGCTTGATGGGATAGCATATTTTTGCTTGTCTTTTGGCTTGTTATGATTGTCTTTCAAAGTGCTAAATATTAGTGTAATATTAATGTGGTTGGTAGCATATGTCTTGGATTTTCTTGAAAGTGGTCACTGTTATTGTGGTAGTCAGATGGTTTTCACATGTTCATGTGGCATCCAGATTGTTAGCTTCCACATTCCCGTGAATGCAAATAATTTAAATCTGGGAATGCATTGTATGAATTGCTTTTGAGCTAAATTTTGGTCCATTCCCATTGGTGTTTTGTGTGTGTTTTAATAGTTCTTTGTTGGGGAGGATCATACGTAACCCTTTTTCTTACACACTCTTTGCGCTTAAAAAACTTGCAGATCATGATCCATCTGTCTACTCGGGGAAGATTATTGAGTGTGGTTGGAACCCAGAGAAACAGACATGGGAATTTATGCGGATCAGAATTGATAAATCAACTCCAAATGATATCAATACCTACAAAAAGGTCCATCTCTTCACCTTTTCTATAATATTTTAACCATACTAAAATAATAATAAATCTTTGCTTGTGAAATCATAGGTGATGCGAAGTATAAGGGACAATATCACTGAGGAGGTTTTGTTGAATGAGATCAACGAGATCACTCGCCTGCCGATGTATGCTGATAGGATAAGAAATGATAGCAAAGCACACTTGCATACGAATTCAGCACGACGGAGGTAATGGATGCAGTAGTCCTTGAGGCTCAGATTTCTTACAACACTTCGGAGGATTACCACCTTTAGTAGAAGAGAAGAGCCGAGACTATACCAAGCCCCTTTGGATGCTCTCCTGCACGCTTTGACATTGGAGGTTTTAGTTTGTGGTTGAAGTTGAGCAAATTTACATAATCTAAAGGTGTGCCGAGATATATCCTGTAATTAGCTATAGTCCTTTATTACATCTTTGTATTGTGTGCCATGCTGGTGAGTTTATGATCCAGTGGGTACACGTAATACTTTTACCAACAACAACAGGGTCTGAAATTATTTTGCTGATAGTTGTCCAGTCCAGATGAAGAAAAAGGAAATAGGATTAGGATCAGCATGTATATTATATTAGTATTGTTTTCTGCCCCCTTTTCTTCCCTACAATGTAGAGATTTGCTAAGTTGGTTTTAACATATTTTTTAGAACCCGTTACCAATTTTTTTACTTTCTGCTATGATAAGTGCATTAATATTGTGACTAATTTTCGCCCCGACACCGTCCTGCCTTCTTTTTCCACGCTTATCTAACCAACTGTAGGAACATCGATGCTATTGTTTCTACCTCTTGCTTGTTTGCATTTGATTTTGTTGGTGCCTGCAATTCCATTGTTTATTGATGCAATTGCCATCTCAACGGGGGAGTTTTCAAGTTCAACCAATCGATTTTTAAAATCTCATTTGAATGAATAAAAGTTTTAAGAAAAGTCTCTCATTTATTTATCATTGTAGAGAATACTACCCATATTATGTCCGGAATTCAAACTTTGAAATATATTTTTTCACTCCTTGTTTCTATCTCATTAGCCTCTATTTCTTTTTTTAGCATGTTGATTTGAGATTAGTTAGGGTACATTGCATCTAGAATATTCTATGGTTATAGAATTTGAATTACTTGTTTTAAATTTTTATTTTTATTTTAAATTTTTATAATAATAATTCTAAATTATATAATTAAAAAAATTTTAAATATAAAAATAAGTAAATATATCATAGATGAACTCATTCTTCTACGAGCAATCATATATTTAGTCTATATTTTTTAATAAATATTTATATTTTGTATGTATTAATTTTAAATAATTAATATAAAATTTAAATCACAAATTAAAAATTTTGAAATAATTTGAAAATTTTTAACTTTAAAATGCTTTGTTATTTTTTATTATTTTCTTAAAAAATAATTTCACATGTATTTAATTAATGTTAGAAAATAAATGATTTTCAAAACGTTTTTAAGGAAAAAAGTCTCTCCCTTGTCTTGCCTGTCGCATTGGTTGCGGGATCGAGAGAGCTAGCTGTTACGGGTTGGGCTATTACTTCCTCCCCAAAAGACATGTGCAGAATCAAAAGAGCTAACTGTTACGAGTTGGGCCATTATTTCATCCCCAAAAGACATGTGCATTAAGGTGTGCAGAGCCCCCCCTTATAAACTCAAAGAATAGCCTATTCCTATCCAATGTGGGATTCCGTCATACTCTCCCCCACTCAATTTTGTGACGCCCTCGTCACAGTGAGGCTCCCTGCATAAAACCCTAAGAATAGGTTATTCCTATCCAATGTGGGATTTCGTCACACTCTCCTCCACTCAATTCTATGACACCCTCATCACAGTGAGACTCCCTGCATACCCGTCCTGCTCTACCTCAAGACTTATGGACCTTTTATGGACACATTAGTTATGCGTGGGTGTTTGGCTGAGACATTAGAGTTGAAATAGTTTGGCTCTGATAACACTTGTCACGGGCTGGGCCATTACCTTCTCCCCAAAAGACATGTCCCTTGGGATGTGCAGAGCCCCCTTATAAATCCTAAGACTAGTTCATTCCTATCTAACGTGGGATTCCGTCACACTCTCCTCCACTCAATTCTGTGACGCCCTCGTCACAGTAAAACTCCCTGCGTACCCGTCTTGCTCTACCTCGAGACTTATAGACCTGTTATGAATACATTAGTTATGTGTGGGCGCTTGGCTGAGACATTAGAGTTAGAATGGTTTGGCTGTGAGGCTGGGCATTACCTCTTCTCCAAAAGAAATGTCCATGGTGTGCAGAACCCGTATAAATATCAAGAATAGCTCGTTACTACGTGGGATTCCGTCACATAGCACCTGAGTGTTTGCTCAAAACCCTCGCTGGAATCAGAGAAAACCCCCCTGAATTCCGAATTCTCGATTTCAAATCATCCACGACTCCCCATTGTGCTCAATGTCGTAGAACTCTCCTAGACTATCAAAACATTCTCCATTCCGTCTTCGCCGAGAGGTCTCCTGAGTGGTAAAATTGACCAATAAATCTTGGGCAGCCTAGCTAGCTACTCCGAATTCAACTAATTCACAATATATTTTGAGGATAGACATAACGGGTTAGGGTTCTCCTGGTGCGATCAATTGAAAAGCAATTGAATTTGTTCGATTTTTGGAGTAAATTATGAAATGCCCAACGACTTGCGTTTTTTTAATTTGTTTGTTACTCTTGAATTTGGTTCGTGGTGACGACTCCGAACAAAATAAATTTCACCAGCGACAGGCTAGCGACGATGAGCTTGGTAACCCCGATATGTGAGTTCTTTTAATAATTTTTTTTGATAGTTTGTTGATTCCTTTTATTGATTTGTGATGTTGTGCTTGTATGATTTGTGTCTGGTTTCATTTGTAGAGATGAGGAAGCGTTGTTGAATACGCAGTGCCCTAGAAATTTGGAGCTGAGATGGCAGACTGAAGTTAGCATCTACGGTACTCCCTTGATCGCTGATATCAACAGGTGTGATTAATTATTATGTTAAATTGGAAAAACTACGTCATTTTATCATCTGATCTGTTGGATATTGGTTTCAATTGGGTGTTTTTCTCTTTAGTGATGGGAAGCTTGATATAGTGGTTCCTTCTTTTTTGCACTACCTTGAAGTACTAGAAGGTTCTGATGGTGACAAAATGCCAGGTGCAATTATTTTTTGTTATCTTTTCTGCTTGGGTATATCTTTTTTTTGCATTTGTAATATTACTGGCAATTCTATTTCAAGCTTTCCTGATAATATGCAGAAAAAATGTGATTGGAAAATATAAAGAATGGGTATAATTCATATCCTTTGACTTTGTTGTGCCATAATTTCATTAGGTTGGCCTGCTTTTCATCAGTCATCTGTGCATTCCAGTCCTCTCTTATATGATATTGATAAAGATGGTGTCCGCGAAATTGCACTGGCTACCTACAATGGTGAAGTGCTATTTTTCAGGTAATTCTTTATTTTTGGTATGTTAATCAAGAATGTTTTCTAGATATTATGTGATCTTTGTTAATTAATGCGGTTATCGGTTCCCTACATGCCCAGACTGATAGCAATTACATTTTTATTTATTTTTAGGGTGTCAGGCTACATGATGACAGATAAATTGGAGGTACCTCGTAGGAAAGTTCGTAAAGATTGGTATGTGGGCTTGCATCCTGATCCTGTGGATTGTACGCATCCAGATGTCCACGATGATCTACTTATTCAGGAGGCAGAGGCTGCTCAGGCGGAAGCAATGCTCCGTAAGTTACTCCTGATTCCTGAATTTGGAGTTCTGTGTACTTTCTGGAACGTCTTAACTTCTTATTCTTCCACTTGTTAACCAATCAAATTCTCTACTAGCCTCAGTTCCTCTCTCTTGGTATGTTTTTGAGAACTGTGGCTACTTGATTATGGCTTCCATTTTGATTTGTGAAATGGTAGAGAATCCTATGAATTGGAACTGTTGAAACTAAAAGAAAATGCATCTCTTCAAGTCATGCCGACTTTATTTGTGCAGTTAATTATTTTGGGTTAGTCTTCATACCTTCATAAACAATCTTAATTTCTAGATTTATTCTATGGAATTTTATTTCTTGTAGGAGGGTATTGAAAATTCTGTGAGACTTTCAAGATTTATCTAGTAGTAACAGTGTGTCCCTTCTGATGAGAATTTGCTCTGACCAATTAATGTTGGTAATCACTGTAGAAACAAAAGAAAGTACGCCTCAAACCAATGCAACAGTTATGATATTAACAGAAATTCATCCTGGAACAGTAAATGTATCCAATCCAGGCGATGAAAGGAAAAAAAACGAAAGTCAGACAGAAATGAACATTAAGCTGCCTACAGGCATAGATAATTCTTCCATGAGTACTGCATTAGCTGGAAAAAATAGTTCAGGGAACATTACATACTCTGAGAGACGTCTTCTGGAAGATAACAACTCAAAAGGGTCACAGGAAGGCAATTCTGAGTCGGAAGATAATAATAAAGAGAATGTTCATGTGGCAACTGTGGAAAATGATCAAGCGTTGGATGAAAATGCAGATTCATCTTTTGAGTTATTCCATGATACTGATGAACTGGCTGATGAGTATAGTTACGACTATGATGATTATGTGGATGATGCCATGTGGGGAGATGAGGAGTGGACTGAAGGGCAACATGAGAAACTGTAGGACTATGTGAATATTGACTCGCACATATTGTGCACTCCAGTGAGTGATCTTCAGTCGTGATAATGCTGTTTTAAACGTATGAACTTTCTAGACAGATGGAGCTGAGGCATTATTATGGCACTGATTGCATATAGTTATCTTGTTTACACAGGTCATAGCAGACGTTGATAATGATGGCGTCTCAGAAATGATTGTTGCTGTTTCCTACTTCTTCGATCATGAAGGAGTAATATTTATGGTGTCACAACTTACTACTCTGCCTTTCTTTTTTCTTAAAAATGAAAATTTAAATTTCAATGATTGAGATTTGTCTCTTTCTTGAACTTGAGCTCCTTCATACTAGCATCACCTTTTATGCATAAGTTTCTGAATTTGACGCTTCCCTAGTGCTTTTCTCTCTCAAAGTAAAAGAGAGATTATGGGTTGACAGGTATTATGACAACCCAGAGCATTCGAAGGATCTGGGAGGTATTGATATTGGGAAATATGTTGCCGGTGCCATCGTGGTTTTCAATCTTGATACAAAACAAGTAAAGTGGACCACGGATCTAGATTTAAGTACAGATTCTGCAAATTTCCGTGCATATATATATTCTTCTCCAACTGTCATGGATTTGGATAGTGATGGCAATTTGGACATTCTTGTTGGAACTTCTTTTGGCCTGTTCTATGTCTTGGATCATCATGGTAATCTCTTAAGATTGGTTATTGGATTTCTTTCTTTTACTTTCTAGTCATCAGAGCATAGTTTACAATATATATTTATCCTACCACTGGACTTGCTAGTTAATTTGAATTATAATCAATTTGCTAGGGCATGAGTTGAATGTAACCTCCAAAATAGTAGGATTTGATGTTGATCATTTTTGAGATTACACCCAGGTTGGATAATGATCCCTGTGGTCATCATTTCCTTATACAAAACTAGTTTCAGGTTGGATGGCCTTGTATGTGCATGATATCTGGTAAAGAATTAAAGTTGTAAATTTGTCTCGTCAGCACAATATCCTTGTTCAAAGGTGAATAGTGAACTAATGATGTTTTACTTTATAAGTTACCTTGATTTTATCTTGTAGGGAAGTGTTCAGGATATTCTCTCAAAGATATTCTACTTGGGAATTGTTCAACCTTTTATGCATAGTTTCCAGTCAATTGATTTTCATAAAATCTAGATTAATCAATATGGTTGCCGAGAAATGCTTGAATTCGTGCTGCAATTACTTTTAAAGAAAATTGCAACAATGTAAAGGGATTAGCTCATTATATTTTCATGAATTAAGACTATGTTTATGCCAAGATCCAGCCTACTTTTTTCTTATTAGAACAGATTTTGATTGTATCAGTTAATTAGTGTCAATTATCTTCAGTATTTGGACATAAATAGATTCTGTTGTGCAGGCAAAATTAGAGAAAAGTTTCCTCTTGAAATGGCAGAAATTCAAGGTGCTGTTGTTGCGGCTGATATTAATGATGATGGAAAAATTGAGCTAGTTACCACTGATACACATGGAAATATTGCTGCATGGACTGCAGAAGGAAAAGAAATATGGGAACAGCATCTGAAGAGTCTTGTTACACAGGTTTGTTGCAGTGTCAATTTCGCAATATGAACTTGTGCTCGAATGATTTTTATTTTAAGACGTATTGACTGCTAATGCATAGAAGCAGATTCTTGGTTTGTGTGTGCCAATTAATTGGTAGATAAGGAGGCATAGCTTATCTAAATTTAATTTCTCTTTAGTACCGACTACCTACTCTAATTGTCTATTTATTTGCTATATTCTTGTGATTATCTTATAATTTCCTGATGGATAACTGGGAAATAAAATATTGCTCATTTTCAGCGAAAACCTAATTTTACTCATATGGGCATGTATATTGTGTTTATTCAATTGTATAGCTTATATGTGATATAATGGTAAATATTTCAACTTTATGTGAAGCTGTTGGAGGCTTCAGTTTTAGCATAAGAATAACAAGGCACTAGATTGGTGAAGAGAATAGCATAACTAAACATTGTTAATATTGAAGGTTGTACCCTTTGTATTGAAATGATATTTTATGAGCACTTAGGTTTTTAATTGACTAACAACGAAACTTTTGAATTCTTCTGGACTATATTATTAGAGGTTGTGAGAACTGAATGTTTCTTTTCAGTGGTAAATGTTGATAAAAAATGCGTTTACAGTCTCTATTTTCTCCAAAATAATAACAAATAGAGGTAATATTTCTTAGTTTTTGTTTGACCAGATGTGATTTACTGGCTACTGTATAAGTGATGTATTAGTCAGTCATGAGCCCACATATGTGGTTATTTACTATTCATTACTCTTGTGACTCCGTAATATAATTTTTCTGCTTGGTAATTTGCTTTGAGGACTGCCTGATGAGTTATGATTCTTTCTGCTTTTTGTTTCAGCTGAAATATTATGGACATAACTTGGAAAGCTGTTAAAATTACTTGTTAAAAGAGCTATCTGACTCACCCTATTGACAGGGTCCCTCAATAGGTGATGTCGATGGGGATGGCCATACTGATTTAGTAGTTCCAACACTATCAGGGAACATTTATGTTCTTAGCGGCAAGGATGGCTCAAAAGTTCGCACTTATCCTTATAGAACTCATGGAAGGGTGATGAATCAAGTTCTTCTTGTCGATTTAAGTAAACGTGGGGAGAAAAGCAAGGGACTCACTCTTGTTACAACATCATTTGATGGCTATCTGTATCTTATAGATGGTCCAACATCATGTGCTGATGTAGTTGATATTGGCGAAACTTCGTAAGAGATTATCTTTCTTTAGTGCATAATCTCTTTTTCTGGCCCAGCCTCCAAAACCCACTCCCCTTCTCATATTCAGTATCTAACTAAAATGTGAGTCTGGGTGACAGATATAGCATGGTCCTGGCAGACAATGTAGACGGTGGAGATGATCTTGATCTTGTTGTTACAACAATGAACGGGAATGTTTTTTGCTTCTCAACTCCTTATCCCCATCATCCCCTCAAGGCAGGATAATTTTAAACCTTAGTTGAAAGATGATTGATTGGAGATTTACCCAGCATTTTGAACATTATTTGCACGTTATTATTTTCAGGCATGGAGGTCAAGTAGCCAAGGAAGAAACAACGTTGCAAACCGTCACAACCGTGAAGGAGTCTATGTTACGCATTCATCAAGAGCTTTCCGTGATGAGGAAGGCAAAAACTTTTGGGTGGAGATTGAGATTGTTGATAAATACAGATTCCCGTCTGGATCTCAGGCACCATATAATGTCACTGTAAGTTGCTTTTACTCTATCCAAAGTTTTCTTTCCCACAGCAACTCAGATCTCTAAATCCAGATTCAAAAATGCTTAAATCAATTTGAATGTTCTGCTAAAAACATGCAGACAACCTTGTTGGTCCCTGGCAATTACCAAGGAGAGAGGAAGATTAAGCAAAACCAAATCTTTGAACGTCCTGGAAATTATAGAATAAAAATGCCAACAGTTGGAGTAAGGACCACAGGGACTGTGTTGGTGGAGATGGTTGACAGGAACGGACTTTATTTCTCAGATGAATTCTCTCTTACGTTCCATATGTATTACTATAAACTACTTAAGTGGCTCCTTGTCCGCCCAATGATTGGGATGTTTGGTGTGCTCGTGATCCTTCATCCTCAAGAAGCCATGCCTTTGCCATCATTTTCGCGGAACACAGATTTGTGATGAGATGGGATCATCCCATTTCAGATCCTGACATACCAACGCGGTCTAGTCATGATGAACTTCTGCCTTAACCATTGCTGGATGTCAATACAGGTTTAAAATTGGATCCTCTAGGAAATGTTTCGGCAGAGCTGGTTGTAATTCGATTTTTGCTGTCTAGGACACCTTTGGTCTCAGCTGGAATGAATTTTGGACCGAGAAAGTCGGGACTTGTAACATATTTAAATTTGAGTCACAAATTACTCCACAGTTTCACTCAGGGTCAACTTGGGAAAGTGGAAATATGGTGTTTATCAAATGTTGAAGCCTCGTTTTCTTCTCTTTTCGTTGGCACTGCAACCGGAGATATAATATCTGAAAACAAGCATTTTTCATGTTTCCCTCGATTACTTTCCTCTTGAAATTGCTTGAGCTCTGGCTTTTTATGTTACCCAAATTGCCTCTTGAAATTTGCTCGAGAAACAACATCTCTCTTAAATTTTTTTGGGAAACTATTTCCAGCAAAAAGTGAGAAAGCAGATAAGTTCTTCCCAAGGGAAGAGCATTCGCTATGATTTCTCTCAACACATTTAAAAAGGAGTGAGAGAGAGAGAGAGAGAGAGGGATATGCAATGTTTATAGTGTTATATTTCACATTGAATAAAATATAAAATTTTGAGTGTAAATAATATATTTTGATAGGTTAGATTTTTGAATTGATGATAAGTTTTAAGCTGCAGCAAGTGAGATTAGAATTTGTGCTCAAGCAAAAGATTATCATGTAAAATGACAATTTCTAAAAATCGTAAGAATGGACAATAGAGTCAAACAGGTTTACAATGAATGGTTTGGCATGACAAAGATATCATGCGATTGAATAAATGAAAATATTATGTTTCACATCAAATAAAATATAAATTAATTTTAAATTTATAAAGACGAATAAACAACACCGCTTAACAGGTAAATACTTTTGCAGCTCAGCTTGCAACAATAGTAATTCATCAACTTAAGAAACTACATTTACATGTTGCAGAATACAAACTCAATTCACACTTTAATTGAAATTCAAATTCCACAATTCATACTTAATTGAAAATTTCTACAAATTGATTGTAGGCTCCACGAGATTCTAACTTAACCAACAGACAACAGATTTTATGCTTCCTCTAAACATGAATACGAGATTTTGTCCTCCAAGGGCCATTATTTGAACTTTCTACAGCCAAAAGGTGTAAATGAAATGCAACAAATTGTTGTTCATACTATGATTTCAACACAGATGCAGCAATGAATTAATATAACGGCTGAAGTGTAATCAGTAAGCAACATTCAAAGATGCTACACAAGCATTGTGTCCATTATTTTTCCCGCATCAGATTGTATGATCACATGAATAACAATTATAAAGTCACCACATGCATAGATGAGTATCTTTCACTTCCTGGTAGCCAATCCGGTGCTCAGGAAATGGTTGACAGCATAATACCCATCAAACACTCGTGATTAAGAATCCTGCTCTGTATGTTCTGGGGAGTAAAATTAAATACCACTTGCTGTAAAGAAAGTTACGCTTTACAGATCAGCACGCTGCAAGCCATAGACATGGTTCCATCTAGATAACTTAGAATGGCAAAACAAATTTGTATGCCTGAAGCTATGGCCAAGAATATGCTTTTGTTGAAATGAGGTGTGTGTTGTAGGTTTATTCTCAGAGACTTCAGGCAACACCTAGTAGATAAGATAAGCTAAACACATGTTATTGAATTCTATGGTAAGGCTATCTGTGACAAATTAAATTGATTCTGTCTGTACACCAAAGCAGACACACAGTTGAAACCAACCTTATTCCTGATTTATTGATGGTGCTATCAGTTGGAAACTACCCATTTATGAATGATGAGTGTTCTTCAAACAATTTCAGGCTTGGCCTGACAAGTAATCTAATCTAGAAATGATGCCCTTTAGGCCTTTACAAATGAACGCTCTCAGAAGCTCACTCTCTCAACACAAACTTTGCAATAATATCAGCATAGCAATCAGTAGACACCAATTTATTTGAAACAAATATAAATTTAACATGAAATTTCCATTGTTTTGCTGAGAAGGGCAGAAAATTCTATGAAAACTGAAGAATTTAAACCATAAAGTGAACATCATCCAACACATAAGATGCTGGAAAACCCTCACCAATTTGTTCAGCTCATGAGTCACGTTTGATTTCAAGCAAACAAATGTACACATAAACGAGAAATAAAGTCAAAATTAAACACCAACGATGAGTTCCGTTAGAACGGGAAGGATCCTAGAATCGTATGGAGGTATGTATCATGAACAAACAGACAAGCTTACAATATGTTCAAAAGACCTGCAAAACAGGCCTCTTTCCTAGCCTCTTGATCTCCCTATCCATATTCCCAGTAAGCATCAATCCAAACATCTTGAAATCACATAAAAGAGACCAAAATGGATGCCCCAAAGTTGCAGGAGCATTCCCTTCAACAAAGAAATGGCTATACCAGGCAAACCCATAACCAAAGATTGGCACAAAGATCACAAAGCACCAATTAAAAAATATTGATAATAGCAGAAAGAGAATACTTGTGAGTGTTCCCACAAAGTGCCAACGCCTTGTAGATGGTTTGGAGTGTTGGTTCACATAGAAGGTCCAAAATTCTTCCAAGCTCCTGAAATTCATACCTTTAAGCAGTACAAAAATTGATTCTCTTGAAAACCCTAGTCAGGATACCAATTTTCTTGAATTCAATCTGGATTTGATTTGACTGGCAAAACAGACTGATGGGTTTGAGCCTACGACTCAAAACAAGAAATAGGAGACAACTCTCTGAGATCCTTATCCGGGTTTGACTGTAATTTTGTACCGACAAATTTCTAAACTGAAATTATCAGTCTTCACCTAATGTCCGAAGTTGATGGTTTCTGATGTAATCTGAAATCTAACAAAGTAAACATAAGGTGAGCTTTATTTAGTTTGAAGGGTGCATGGTACCTGTCTGCTATCTCTCTGAATGATGTAAAGAAATCAAAGTAGGTGTTTCTTCTGCAATGGTCACAGGGATACCATCGTTTGGAATTATGTGATGGTTGGTGTTTTGACGAGTCTTTGTTTCATTCTAATGTATTTGTTACGTACTATTTTGCAATTTGTTGGCCAGTAATTTCTTTTTATTTCAATTATTTATTTATTACTCTAAAAGCTTCTGTTGTTCCTTTTACTCTTGTATTATTCTATAATGCCAAAGTTTCATTGTTTTCATCATGTGTAACATAAATCATACACTTGGCAAATAGCAGCAGGTCTTTAATTATTTTTTTGTTCAATTTGTATTGTTTCAACCCTAAAATAATTAAAATATCAAAATTGGTTATCATACATACACGTATTCTTACGTTCAAAAATTTTTTCTGTTGTGTAATTTATAATATATTTTATAAAATTTATAATTAAAAAAAATTAAAAAATATAAAACAAATAACAAATATTATTTAAAATAAGAACGAAAAATTTAAAATATATAATGAATAATATTTTAAATATTAATAAAAAATTAAAACAAATGAATACAATGGTATATATATGTATAATAGATAATTTTCTAAAATAATTTTATTTTTTATATATTTATTTAAAGATATTTTTAAATAATTTAAAATAATAATGCATAAATATATATTTTATGAAAATTAATAAGAGGTGTCCTTGAATACAAAACTTACTCCAAATAAGTTCATCCAACAGAGTCTCATGTATCTATTAGCCAACCCAGGAAATATTTGGGATCTATCAAATTCAAATTCTTCAATCATGGTGAAAGTTTACTGGGATTAGGCCAGAAACTTTATAAACAATATGCATATTTGTCTTGAATTTAAGACAGTTACTCATTGCAAAGAGAGCTTTATGCCCTGGTGCACAAATTAACTAACAAAGAATCAACTGTACATTATGAAATTTCTCTTCCAACTAAACCATATTCATGCCTAAGAGATAAAAGGATTCAAAATTGACTTTTGTTCATCATTTTCTTCAGCTGAATCAAGCCTTTGGAAATTTTATCGGTCTAGAAGACTCGTTCCCCCGGTAGCATACTGGTTCCAGAAGATGGTTGTAACAAAATAGAGCCCTGCTGTGACTGTGAGGAATGCTTGAAATGATCCCAGCCATTGGACGAAATAACCAGTTCCGATTGTGCTGATTATTGCTGCTAATGTTCCTGCTGAATTTGCTATACCATGGAGAAATCCCACGCAATTTGGAGCTATTTCCTGATCGAGGAAACTGCGAAAACCATAGTGAATGGGAGGAAAAGTTGATTAAGCATCAATGGTTGAAGTGTTTGTGGTTGAATGAATTTGTGATGACTGAATGGTGAAGGTAACTTGAATATTGAGGAGAAAACCAGCTTGGCTGAAAGAGCTCAAGCTCAGGGCTATTGTGATTAATAGAGATGCAACTGTTGGAGAGTTGGCATAGTTCAAACAGAGCAATGACACCCCAGGTCCAATGAAACCTATTGACTGTTAAATTCATGATCATTTATACGTTCTCCCATGGTCACGAAAATATTTTAAAATTTAAGCAAAATTTAGAAAATGACAATGAACCAACAGAATGTTGCCGCTTTATAAGATTATGAGCTGGACTGAGCAGTTACCTGCATTGTTTTCCGAACTAATGTCAAAGAATATCCTGCCTTGATTAAGGAATCTGATGCTTTACCAGCAATGTACCCACAAATTGCCATTGTTCCCCATGGTACCGCACTAAACCAAGCTGCTTGCTTCAAATTGACATCGAACACCTATATTTACCAAGACAAACTAAAACGTGAACT
>CP135576.1:2824543-2857598 GCA_032401905.1 Swietenia macrophylla
TCATATAAAGAGTTTATGTATATAATATTATTGACAAAAAAAATTATGATGAACTTTTAAGATTAATTAAATCCATATAGATTATAATTGAAAGGCCAGGGACACCTTAAAAACTTATCCTTTTCTAACTCAAATTCTTGATATATTAAAATAAAAATCTTTAAAATTACCAAAACTAAACACAACAAAATCAAAAAGAAGTTGTGTAATTCAAGATTTTTGAAAAATTTGGAGTTGAAATCCTCCTCCCAAAGCTTTTGGGGAACGAGCATTCCATATGACAAGCTAGACCTATCAAACTTACATAAGCTTATCTAATATACCAATATTTGCATCTTCTCTAATCACCCTTTTCACCTTCTTCATCATTACTTCCAATTTGATCTTCATCACCATCAACTTCAATAAAGGAAGATTTTGTTTGCCGGCTCATCCGTCGGGTGATGAACACGTTGTAATAGTAATTCAAAATGTTCTTTTTGCACTTGGATGGAAAACGCTTGAATACACACTCCTAAAAATTGGTTATATTTGATGACATATAAGTTTTCACAAGAGATTCAAATATATGTTGCTCTTTCAATGTCCATTTTTTTTAAACGACTTCTCCTATCTCTTTAAAGTTCCAAATCAAGAAAGCAGGACTAAGTTTAGACCGCAAAGCATGTCTTACTGAAAGCATATGGCATTTGTTATAGTCTGCAGATCCTGAAGAGGTACAATAGCAAGAATCAGGTCTCCCTTTCCCAATTCTTTGGATTTTGTTCCTTGAACTTACTACTACAATGGGCCATACCTTAGTGCCCAACCATTTTAAAGTTTCTGAATCACCATCGGAACTATAAAGATTCCCTCCATTAATTGGGCCAATCCACTTTGAAACTTCAGCTTGGAATTTAGGTCCAATAGGAATAACAGCTCTGAGAAGATTTTCACCATCACTCTCCCTCTCGGACAATAATCAACAACCTGACTGCTTGTTGAAGTTTCATCTCTGAACTTGACAAATTTGAACTATTGATCAACTCACTGGAATCGACCAAGGGTTGATCCTGCACAATAAGGTTTTCTGGACTTACAAGATTCAAACCACTGATTAATTCATCCATGTTAACTAAAAAAGAAACATCTTTGTTTAATGAATCCCAGTTTGTTTTATCATCTAAAGTGCTAGAATCAGTACGCAACTGCTTCCGTTGGAAACTCTTATCAAGTGTCAAGACACTGTTAGAACTGCAAGAGTTCTGGGCAGTTTGTCGACAATTTAACTTTTTGACATTTTGATAATTAATGTTCTTTGAAACCAATCGAGAAGCCACCGTGAGGTATCCTTCATTTAAAAACTGCTCAAACTTTTTCTTTTTCTGAAGAAAACTGGGAAAGGAAAAGATTGTTCTCTTAGGATTCAGGAAACTCGGAAACTGCAAATTTATGTTAAAAGAAACATTAAACATTTTAGGTTGCAATTGCCTTAAATGTGCATTAAATTGAAAACTAAACTAACTGTAGCTTGCATTATTGAGCTTCCAATGGTGTAAAAGAAATAGTTTTTATTCGATAAAATATAAATAATTGAAGGCATCACAGAAGTTAAGGTTTAGCATATCTTATATTAGTTAAGAATTGTTCAATATTTTAGCTAATGAATTGTGTAAAGCTGAAAGGAGATACCTTAGTTCTAAGTTAAGGCTCATATAGCTCTTTATATCCACATATATGTCAACTTAACTGCTACATTTCTTACTAAATGTTCCAAATCTCCTTTTCCAGTTAACTTCTAGCTATAGCTGAGATAACAAAATAAATAGTTCAGTTAAGAAAAGAAGAAGCCATCAAGGAGAAGCCTAGCAATAATCTGTCCAGCATTTCTTATAGCCACTTTCCATAGAGTTCTTTCCAAATAGATACAAAAATAATTACCAGGCACCTATAAAAATTTAATGTAATTGATTATTTTCTACTACTTGAGTGTGGAAAATGATAAAACAATCCTTAAACTATTCAAAAATTTTATACTAGAATATAAAATATCAAATGGTAACATCTTTCCTATTTCATGGCTTACATATTGTTTCGTTCTCAGTTTAATGCAACAGTGTTAATCGCAATTAACTATAATTAGCTTGAAGGGTCGTCTTTTGACCATTCAATCCTATTTAAAGTCATATTTTTTAAAAAATTCTTGGCAGTAGTGTCCTACTAAGTAAGTTTATCTAACTTCTTAACTTAAATGAAGGCTTCATTTAAACTTGTGGTGCTTTTATTATGTTTGAAAGTAAAGCTAAAAAGTGTTTGAGAACACCAACTTTTAGTGAGAACCACTTATTTTTTCACTAAGATTTGATATTTTGTGCTTCCATTCTACAATAGTTGTCTTTAAAGCCACCGCACCTTAATCCCAAATGAAGTTTAAATCTCTTTTTTGCAATAGGTTCTTTTGAAATGGCAATCATTGACCAACTTGCCTCATATTTTCCTTCATTGGCATTGATGTCAGAAAAACATCATTGCCAATAACAAATCATTCCAATCAATAATTTTAGCTATTGGATTTGACAATCATTCGTCTCTCCAATAATCCTCCCAATAGTTTCTAACCATGAAACATATTATTTATCATTAACACTTCCTTTTCATTTTTTTCCCTAAAAATCTACCACGATATCTCTCCAAAAACTCTATTATATACTTGTTAAGATATAGATTCCATCATGCACAACAGAATGCCTTTTTACTTCAATAATAAATCTTGGGTTTCTCTTTCATAACACCTATGACCGCCCAAAACAACTCATAAGTCATTGGTTAATATGCATACATGTAAGGTTACATCAACACAAAACTTAAAACCTCTTATAGAAAACTTGAAAACTATAGTAAAGTTGAAATCTAGCTTAAAACTCTAACACAAGAGTTAGAAACCTAACTTGAAAACTTTGACACATTCGAAACAAAACTTGAAATATCTAACACAAAACTTGTAGAGTAATGAATTCCATAATTCACTAATGATTCAACCCCAAATCAAACTCCCAAACAACAAACTTCTCTAATAATTACACGGCTTATAATTATGTTAGACAAGAATTGACATTTTCACACAAATAAGAAGAGATCTTATGATGCATTGTTATTAATAAAACCCAAAGCAAAAATTTACAAGGACGAGAAAAGAGAGAAGCAAAATAAAATTCCTAATTTCTTGATTTCTAATCCTCTTTAATGCCCATGAAAAATAAGATATAGTTGAGGATGTAACTAATTGTAAAGAGTATAAGAAATATGGTCAATCAGAACACAACTGTGTTGTCATTAGAAATATAGTCAAACATGACACATCTGTGTTGTCATGAGAAACAATGACAATCTAGCAAATTAATGTAGTATGTTAGTCTGTGAACATACTTTTGTCAAAATAGCATAGAAGACCATGAAAGAAAATGGCTAAAGCAATAAACCTCATACTTATGTCATGGCAAACCGCTCGTAATTCTATCATTTAGGCCTTCAAAACGCATTTTTATTCTTTTAACAAAGTCAACCATAAATTCCTAATGTCTTAATCCTAAGCATTATCTATAAAGGATCAAAATTTTTTCCCTCTTCCTAGGGAAATAAGAAACAAATTAGTTGAATTCGCGTAATCAATTTTATCACAATTTATGTCTCTAACTCCTATAAGAATATCGTTCTATCTATAACTATCAATGACTTCAACTTTTGTAGAATATAAGGTCGGATTTGCAATAAACATGGGAACCATAACCACAATTAAAGTAGAAACATTTGGCCTCAGCACTCAAAAAGAACTTATAAATAACTAATTTTCCACTGGGGCCCAATATGATATAATAATAAGAGGTAAAAAGATTTAGTTCAGAGCTTACCGGAGGACATTTAGCATGACTAGAATGCCAAACATTTCCCAATCCAAGAGTTTGAATTCGAAATTGCTGAATCAAATCCTTCGAAGCTTCTGTTTCACAAGGATCCAATGCAAGTCCTTTTAACCACACCAGCATATCTAAACCAGTAGTCGATCCACACAATGGTTCTTTTGGGCCCATTTGTTCTACCTGATGTCGTGAAGCTTTCTGATTCTGATTCGTATTCCTTTCCAGCTGTCCTTTACCATTATTACTATGCACTTTTGAGACAACCATTTCAACAATGTCTGTCATTTTAATTTCTTAACTTGACCCTGAAATAAAACACAAACGAAAGAAAATTAAAAAAAAAAATTTGTTAGACATAATAGATTTGATTGGTAATTATGCATTTAAACGAACAATTAGAATTCATCCCACGAAAGCAAATCGCATGTAATGATATTATGTTCTAATGCAACCCCACATTTAAAATCTATTGAACATCAAACTTCATTCAATGTCCATGCATGAGTGATATAAGGTAGGAAAATTTTGCTCCAAAAATAATATTTTCCAAGAAAATAAAATCTGTTACTATGAACTTAACCAAAAGCTACAAAACAAACAAATAAAAGTATTATTAAAAAAGAGAACTTAAAAACTAAAGTTCCTAGTATATTATAGTTGGGTATATGCAGTTAAGGGAGAAATAATCAAATAAGAGCTAACCTCTACAGTTGAATTTGCATTAATGGAACAACTAGTAGGAACAATGTAAGTCAAATTTCTTGATTGGACAATAAATAAATAATCATATGATTGCATATTATGTATTAGATATCTCTAAAAAAATAAATTTAAATCATAAATCTATAAGTACTTCTTCTTCAACTATTTGCATGCAAATTCAGATTTATTTAAATTTCAAAAAAAAAAAGAAAAATATAAAGAATCATTAACAAAATAGTTCTAAATTTTTTATGAATCTTGAACCTAAAGTATGTATTCCTCAATTATTCAAATGAGAATTTAGATTAAAAAAATTAAATAAATAATTTATTCATATTTATTTAAAATTTAAATAAAAATAATATAAAAAAATACCTGACTAGCTCAATACATTAGTAAGATAGATAAAAACATAAAGCATGAAGTGGGAGAAAACAAGTTGGTGATTAGAGAGAGGGAGATGCAACCCAACTTTTCATAGATGTGAACCTCAAAAGAGTTTTTAACCCCATGAGAATAAGGGGCTTTTTAACTCTTTAATCCTAGAATGAGAGATTTTAACTCTAAGGAGTCTTGTCATCCATGGATTTTAATTAAGGAAAATGGATTTATTTTAGTACAAAAGAGTTTTTTAATTTTTAAGATTTAATAAAATTATATATAAATATAGATTTTTTTAAAAATTTATAGATAATATTTTTTATTAATAATAATAATATATTTAATAATTAATTAATTCAAAATATATATTTTATATATTTGTAATATCTTTCTTTTTTTTAAAATTTAAAAAATTAATAAAAAATATTATTAAAAATTATTTTTAAAAATTTTAATATTAATTTTATTTATTTTAATAAATATATACGAAGATAATAACTATTTATTTTAATAAATAGTGAAAACATGCAATCTAGAGACCCCAAGCTCCCTTTGGTGCCAAAGTCCAACCTTGGGTCGCTCCAGGGTGGCTTACTTGGTGTATGGTCCTTGCCCCCACCGTGGATGGTGGAGAATCGACACTAATTCTCCACCCTATAAAGAGCCTTGAAAGCATTTTAAGCAGAAGGAAACATACTATATGCTTGAGCCATCACACCCCTCTCTTCCCAAAATTTTAGTCATTTTATTTTTATCTTTTCATACATAATTGAAAAATAGAAAAGTTTCTTGGAGAGTTTTAGGTCCTAGAAGTACATGATAAATAGTAACAAAGTCCAATACTACAAAGAAAATGAGGTGAAGTACTCCATATACAAGGCATGAAAATGTGTCTAAAACTTTTATATATATATATATATATATATAATTTTAAAGAATATAAAATTTTAGTTATTCAAAATGATGTATTTAATTTTTTTTACTGATTTTTATAATGAATATGAAATTAATTATATGAACTTATTTAGAAAATTGCACTAAGTGATAGGTCAAAAATTTTAACGTAATTTTAATCGTATGAAATTAAAAAAAAATTATTTTTACACAAATTTTTATACTATTAATAAATTATTAAATTGACTTATGTTGATGAGTCGATATTACATAGTACAAGTATATTAATTACAATGTCCTAATTATGTATTAACAATTTGTTAGATATTATTCAAATAATTAAAAGGGTGTTGATCTAATAGTTTACACTAATCATGTATTAACTAGGATTTATATTGAAGGGACTAAAATGCAAGTAATAAAAAGATATAGGGTCTAAAATAAAATAAATGTATATTTTAAAAGGTAAAATTAATGAAAGTATGTCTGTTTATTTTTTTTTTAAGACCACTGTACCTACAGTGTCTCAGTTATCGATCTCCCCGGTCGGTTTCACCAGGATATATGGGCGGGCGCCCACCCGATTTGAACAATTTATGCAGTTCTCATCTCCCTCGACAATCCATCCTTTCCTTCTAAACAAGCTATAAGTTTTTAACAATGAATTTCTGCTATAACCCCGCCCGGAAATATTTCTGTGGTAACAATCCGAGGCCGTATTGATACCACAATATGCTACGACAATGAACTTCAAAAGCTCAGAAAATTACCACCCTGGTTTCTTCCACTGCCATGGTCATCACCGCGAAGCGTCTCCTTCAACTCCTGAAGGAAGAGAAAAACCATCACTCTGCACTTGCCCTGTTTGACTCAGCGACGCGGGAACCTGGTTACACCCATTCCGTGCACGTATTCCATCACATCCTCCGCCGACTTGTCGACCCAAAACTCGTTGTCCACGTTAGTCGAATTGTAGAACTCATAATAGCTCAGAAATGCAAGTGCTCTGAAGATGTAGCTTTGACAGTTATACAAGCTTACGCTAAGAACTTAATGCCCGATAAAGCATTAGATATATTTCAACGCATGGGCCAAATTTTTGGGTGTGAAGCTGGTGCAAGGTCGTACAATGCTTTGTTAAATGCTTTTGTTGAGTCAAAGCAGTGGGAGCGCGCCGAGTCTTTTATTTCTTATTATGAGACTGCTGGTATTTCCCCAAATTTGCAGACTTGTAATATTTTGATCAAAATTTCGTGTAAAAAGAGGCAGTTTAAGAAGGCGAAAGGGTTGTTAAATTGGATGCGGGAACAGGGTTTTAAGCCTGATGCGTATAGTTATGGTACTCTGATTAATGAGTTGGGGAAAAGTGGGGATTTAATGGGTGCATTGGAGGTTTTCGATGAAATGTTTGACAGGGGAGTGGACCCTAATGTGGTGTGTTATAATGTTTTAATAGATGGGTTTTTTAAAAAGGGGGATTATGTGAAAGCTAAGGAAATTTGGGATAGGTTGGTGATGCAGTCTTCGGTCTATCCAAATGTGGTTACTTATAATGTAATGATTAATGGTCTGTGTAAATGTGGGAGGCTTGACGAGTGTTTGGAGATGTGGGATAGGATGAAGAAGAATGAAAGAGCAAAGGATTTGTTTACTTACAGTAGTTTTATACATGGGTTGTGTCAGGCGGGGAATGTTGATGGGGCTGAAAGGGTTTATAGAGAAATGGTGGAGAGTGGGGTTTTAGCTGATGTGGTTACTTATAATGCTATGCTTAATGGGTTTTGTAGAGTAGGGAAAATTAAGGAGTGTTTTGAACTGTGGGAGGTGATGGGGAATAAGGGATGTCGCAACATTGTGAGTTATAACATATTGATTAGAGGGTTGTTAGAAAATGGGAAGGTGGATGAATCTATTTTCATTTGGGAGCTCTTGCCGGAAAAGGGTTGTAGTGCAGATTCCACTACTTATGGAGTAATAATACATGGGTTATGTAAGAATGGGTATTTGAATAAGGCATTACAGATATTAAAGGATGCAGAAGAAGGAGGTGATTTGGATACGTTTGCATACACCTCCATGATTGATGGGTTATGCAAAGAAGGGAGATTAGTTGATGCTGCCAGTTTAGTCAATCAGATGGTTAAGCATGGCTGTAAATTGAATACCCATGCTTTCAATACACTTATGAATGGATTTATAACAGTTTCAAAACTTGAGGATGCAATTCGCCTTTTTAGGGAAATTGACACAAAGGGTTGCTCTCCTACTATTGTCTCATATAACACTCTCATCAATGGTTTATGTAAGGCAGAAAGATTTAGTGAGGCATACACTTTTGTGAAGGAAATGCTAGAGAATGGGTGGAAGCCTGACATGATCACGTATAGCTTGTTGTTGAATGGCCTTTGTCAAAGCAAGAAGATTGACATGGCTCTCAACCTCTGGCGCCAAGTTCTTGACAAGGGTTTTAGGCCTGATTTAAGGATGTACAACATTTTAATTCATGGGCTTTGCTCTGCTGGCAAAGTTGAAGCTGCTTTGCAGCTCTATTCAAGCATGAAGAAGTTGAACTGTGTTCCAAATCTTGTGACTCACAACACCCTCATGGATGGTTTTTACAAAGCTAGAGACTGCAAGAAGGCATTGGAAATTTGGGATCATATTTTAAGAGATCGGCTACAACCAGATATCATATCTTATAATATTACTCTCAAGGGGCTGTGTTCATGCCATAGAATATCAGATGCTATTGAATTCCTGGAAGACGCTTTGCAGCGTGGAATTCTTCCAACTGCCATTACATGGCACATACTTGTGAGAGCAGTGATAAACAATGGGGCTTCTGGGTGATCTTTTGTTGTTTAGAAAGGCTTGGCAGTAAGTATCAACTACCACAGTTGCTTTGTCTTTGTCAATTTTTATCACCTACGGTAGCTACTTCTAAGTCAAACTGCATGAAGATAACGAGCTTACATTGTTCTATTGTTTTTATCCCTTTTTAGGGAGTGTAAGCAGCTTGAGAACCCTACACAAGAAACACGTCTTAAGAGATGGTACCATCCTTGTTGAATTTCCTGGTTTTTGGTGCCTGGTTCAAGTATCCACCCTTGAAAATCAATGGTTTCTGAGAATGGAGACATTTTGCATTGAAGTGGAGTTACGAGTGAGTTTTCTGCAATTAATGAACTATAACCTTACGATTATTCTAAATCCTGAAGAGGTCGTACATGCTCATTTTTGCAGATGTACCTTCAATGGGCACGTCAGAATCCTTCTTGTCAACTGGCATGCAGAATTTCAGTTATTATGGTTAATTAATTCAGTTCTGAGGCCAAAGATCTTTCCAGGCGTTTTTGGGTTAAGGTATTTGTAGAAAAATAAATTTGCAAAATTTGGAAGTGGGGAAAATTTTTGGACTGGTCAGATGAATACCAGGGTGGATGTGCTAACTAATCCTGGACGTTTCTGCAAGAAAACCAACAATTAAATTTGTGTTTGATGAACCAATTGAATAGATTGAAATATCAAACATCATACAAATGAGCATCTCCTTTTCCGTCTAAGCAGCTGCTGCATTTGTAGGCTAAACATCAGTTTAGTTATCTTGCCCTTGGATACTGGTAATAGGTCGGCATTTAGACCTCAGTCATGGAGCAGAAAGCATAGAGCTTTTGCTTGCCCAATTTTTCTTCTTTAGTTTTGTATTGCATCAAATTTTCACCTCATATTTTTTGGCAATTATGAGAAAAGTTAAATTGAAATAAAATAATTGTACTTTGTTATCTATGTTTAGGAGAAGGAATCCAATAGTTTTCTATGCAGATATGATGATGTTGAAAAACTCGCGAAGCATCATACATGGCAAAACAGTACTTGGGTTTTGGTGATTCCAGTGATATCACCAAGATCAGATGAAGATGATGCAAAAGCAAAGTTGCTTGATTTATCAGCCTCTTGTGCTAAGTTTTCACGTGGGGTTATGTGTCATGCTATATTTTCAAATTGAGGTTAAAAGTTTTACACAAAAGTAGAGGAGAGGAAGGATTTTTCATTTCTTTTGTTGGTCAGTCTTTTTGTCTCCTGTTCTTTCTGTATCTGATAGCATCCCTTGTTCGTGGAGGTACTGAAGAACCAAAGGAGCTAAAATTGCTCCCAGAACTGCAACCTTTCGCCAATCAGACGAAGAGACGAAAGAATCAGCAATTCCAATGACTAACAGGCCAATTAAAGCAAGGTAAACGTTCCTCCTGGTTTTTGACCCAGCATTTTCTGCAGTAATCTCTTTTATCTTCTCCATTTCCTCTTTAGCTTTTGCTTTCTCTACTGGCTTTTTCTGCCCCAGGCTCTTAAAGAACAGCCCCTCATTCCGGTCATCCTCTATTTGACCTTCAAATTCAGCCAACTTGTTATCATTTTCTTCAATCTCCACTCTGTTCTCTTCTGCAGCTTCTTCAAAGGCTTGAATTTGGCTCTCTATATTCTCCATGATCTGCAAACCACAAAACGAACAAGTGGGTTACAAAACTTATTTCATAAAATCCAAGACCCTTTATCTCCAATTAATGCATGAACATATTAACATATCATACGAACCCTGGCGCTAGCTTCATCGAGTCCTTTGAGAGCATCCTCTCCAACCTTGTCGAACTCAGCATTGGCTTCTTCGGCAAATTGAGTTAGATAAGCTGATCTTTCGTCCAAGTAGTCGGTAAGACGGACTTTCTGAGCTTGTAGCATTGCAATCCTTGCCAGCAGCTCTTGCTTTTGAGTATCTCCTTCAGGTGAGGATTCCTCAGACTCTGAATCTTTAGACTTGCAGTTGCAGAGGGACATAAATGAATTTTTTGTACTGGTAAGTATTCTTGTGGGGAAAAGAGAATGATGAATAGGGGTTAAGGATGTTTGAATAGCTTTGAGAGCAATCATGTTTTCTTTTGCCTAGCTTCTTGGAGAGTGAGAAGAGAGAGGATTTTGTATTAGCCTGTGGATGCTTTTTGAACCCCAGAATTCACTTTACATTATCCTATTCCTGTATTGAATTCATTGTCCATTTGTCATAAGAAAGAAATGGTCAAAGAACTAAACTTTCTACTGAAAAAAAAAAAAAAGAAAACCCACCGATTGGGCCCTGAGCCATTTTCTTTCTGGGACTAACAAGCCCACAACCCCGGCATTGGAAATTTGAATTGAAACTAGATGTACTATAAATTTTACGTATCAATCACAAACAGGAAGTAAACAAAATCCAAGCAATTACCAAGAACAACCAAATAAACAAGGAGTAACTCCCGACAAAACCCACGTCTCATTCCTTTCTGTGCTCAATTTGCTCGGCCCATAGCCTTCTTGTAGGTAAACCACTTCGCAATCCATAGATACACAAGGAAATTCACTACGCTGAGGATGGCTAGGAGCCAGTAGAAATAATCAAGATGGCCCTGGTTCAAATTATTCGGTATCCAACCAAGCTTTCCGTGTCTTGTAGTCACTTTGGTCACAATGGTGACGAGCAACGTGCTCAAGTAATTGCCTACTGCCACAGTTGTCAGTGATAGAGCCGAGCACAAGCTTCTCATTGCGTCAGGTGCCTGGTCATAGAAGAATTCTAACTGTCCGATGAAAGTGAAAACTTCTGCACACCCAATAAGAAAGTACTGTGGGACTTGCCAAAATATCGACATGGGAATGGTCTCAAGATCATAATAGTTGTTCCTTTTGACTATCTTCAGCCGAATAACCTCCAAAATCCCTGCGTCGAGCATGGCGAAAATGGAGATGACGAGTCCAATGCCCATTCGTTGAAGTTGAGTGAAGCCTCGTTCATGGCCTGTGAATTTTCTTGCCACTGGGACAATTACTTGGTCATATACAGGAGCCCAGAAGATAACACTGAGAGTGTCGAAGAGGGAGAGGGATGCTGACGGAATCTGGAAGTTGGGTCCCATATGTTGGTCCATTGTGTTGCCTTGTAAAACAAACATGGTGCTCATTTGACTGTATACAGTTGCAAAAACAATTCCTGATGCCCATACTGGCAGCAATCTGATTATGGACTTGAGCTCCTCAATTTGAGTCACAGTGCAGAGCCTCCATGGGTTTGCAAAACCCTTTACACGATCAGCCTCGGTTTCCACAGCAGCCTTGTCAAAGAACCTGTAATTCAGTAATTTTGTTTATACAACTGATCGACCAAACAAATTTAGCAAACTAATGGAAAGCTTCAGACCATTTCAGAAAAAACTGCGTAAGAAAGTGTAGGAAGTAGTTCTAGTATATATAGAAACTTCAATTTTCTTTAAGCAGATCAGCGAGTCAAAACCTCAAAATAGCCAATACACGTACATAAATTTGTCTGTTGGCTCGAGTTTGCGGCTTCCCTGGATAGCACACTCCTTATCTGAAACCTCATAAAGTAGAGACTTATCAGCAGGAACTTGAACATTTACTTTCCTAAAGGATGCAACTATAACCTGCAAAATCCTTGTAAGTGGACTGCCTCCGGGTTTTTGTAGCCGATACAACCGGCTCCCTGAGAAGAAAGACACAACTGCAATGGCCATTGCGACTGCTGGTATTCCAAAACCCCATCCCCAGCCCACATTCATTTGTATCCACACAAGAACAGAGGATGCAATAAGTGCACCGAAATTGATTGAAAGGTAAAACCAATTAAAAAAAGAGCTCTTCTTCGTCCTCTCAATATCGTCTGTTTCATCAAATTGATCTGCACCAAAGGATGAGACACATGGCTTAATGCCACCAGTCCCGAGAGCGATCAAATAAAGTGCGACGAAGGTAGCTGCAGTTTGTGTCCCTTTTGGGTGGCAAGCATCCTTGTCACAAGATGGCTTTAAACCAGTGACAGAAGCTGTCAACGTTAACAGTGTCATCCCCTGCAAGAAAAACAGCAGTTGATCATTTCCAGGGCTAAAAAGAACCTCTTTCACAACATGCTTTTCGCAACAGTTAGTTGAAAACCTGGTTGATAATTCAACAAGTGCCATCCCCTACAGATGGGGAAAGATGGAAACTGGGAAAAGTTTTTAATGATAAAAATTTTCACAGAGACTCAAAATAAAGAGAATTATCAAATGGGAAAACTCTGCGACTTGACTCTCAAAAATTTAAACAAAGTTGCATTAACTTGTCGACATCCATGGTCTTGAGGAAGTGAAAAACACCTGGATTCAAGCTTTTTATGCTCTCAATAGAAGAGAAGGGTTTTGTTTTTTGAATCAAACTTACAAAGAAATAGATGATTGAGAAAGTGGCAATGGTCCAATATCTCCCAAAGTACGAATCAGCTAGAAATGCTCCTATAAGTGGTGTAATATAACAGGTTCCTTGCCAATTTGTGACATTGTTTGATGCCTTGACATTTCCTTGATTGAGACGCTTATGGAGATAGTTCACCAGATTGGTACTCATCCCATAATATGCCAGCCTCTCACAACATTCATTTCCTGCAAGACAATTTTAGTTGTTCAATATGACAATACATTTGATAGCATGAAAAAATGAAAACAGATGGTATGACTATAAACAATAGATGTTTGAACCATACCAAGAATAAAGCGGCACGCCTTCCAGTTTCCAGTTTTCTTCCTATTAGCAGGCTTTTTATTGATATCCAACGTCCCATCTTGTGTGTAGATATCTTCTTCTGCCATGTTATCCTCACAAATGTGGGATCAGCTGGTTAAACTTATGCTCGATCTTTTTATCTTAGCAAATCACCTGCAAAAGAAACAGACTGATTCATAGACGGAATGGACTTATCCTCACACAAATATACATAAACAATTACAAAACATATCTGTGAACTTTAATTACATATGAGTTTATATTACTGCTTTTTTTGGCGATTGAGAAGGTGGACATGAATGGAAGAATATCAGGAATACTACTGCCCATTTCCTAGCTGCCTAAGAGAGCACAAGGATACTTACAGTAACAGTCACTTGCCATGCATGTTTATATAACCATATACAATACACAAGCAAGTAATCAGCCCAAGATTTAAAGGGAATTCCAATGAATATTGTCAAACAAACTAACTGACACAATGAGCAGAATCTGATTATATAAAGATTTTGTGCACATTATTGATAAGTTTGAAGGAGCAAAGTCAGAGCACACTTATCTGATAAAAATGGGGAAAGAAAAAAATTATAAAGGAAACATTTTTACCTCTTTAGAAATCAAAGGATGATCTTGAAGGCATGATGAACTCCAAAATGTCGCAGAAAGAGAGCACCAAAGAGATGAAATTATATAATAATTAGGTTATGATGGCAGGAACCAATAAAATAAATAAACACTGATTATTTATCAAGAGTCATGCAAAGAAAATGATTCACAAACAAATGGATCATCTTTAAGCAGAATTTTAACGGAAACAGATCACAGTGGCTCTGTTAATACATTAGAAACAGACCAATACAAGATTTGTAATACACAAAATCCATTTAAATCCCGAAAACTCCAAATAAAGATTACATTATGTGTATCTCAAATCAGGCCGGCATCCATGCATGTCAACAGAAAAAACCCACCGAGAGAAAATGGAAAACAAATTATTTTCAGACTGAAATATACCTCTGGTTGTGAACTGGGAAAGAGAGGGAGGGATCTGAAGCTAACAGTATGTGCTTTTAGAAGGTATTTAAATGGGCAAAAACAAAATTATTGACACATGGCGAGCAAAACCAGGACACAAGGTCCGGTTCCAACTCGTGCATCCCGAAATGATGATGATTTTATCGAGACAGAATTGGAGTCAGAGACGATGTTTTACCATTTGTTAAGCACGTATACGTGTTGGTTACCATCTTTATGTCAGAGTTGGCAGACTGCTTTCTGATTCTGTTTTCAATGTGTCCCTTCGTTGTTCTTGTTATTGTTCCCCGTTTTTACTATTTTGAGGGTGCACGTATGCAAGGTTGCGTCTTTGGAGCAAATACTTCTACCGAGATTACCAACGCATGTCCCATTGATGGTGTGTGATTGTAGGTTGGACTACGTTACATTGAATACGTTGAAGGGATATTTTCTAAACTGGCCACGTATATAAATTAATTTATCAAAATACTCACTTTCATAATTTATTTACAGAATATCTTAAATAAATTAAATTTGAGTAAAAATACCCTCCATTTTGAAAAATTAGACAAATTTTGAATGGATCCAAACGTTTAAAATTAATGAATAATAACAAAATATTTCAAAGTTTTGTATATTTATATTTGTGGGTTTAGTTTGTTCGGGTACCAATATGTGCACTAATGAATTATTTTATAATTATTTGTTAAATTTAAAAGTTTAGGTGCCTATTCGAAATTTTAAAAACTAGCTTCTATCTCGGCCTCGTTCACAATTTGTGATGGAAACGAAGGGTGATTGAAAAATTTCAAATGGTTCCAAATTTTGAAAAGACATTTAACGACCCACAAACTTTTGAAATTAACGAATAATGACTAAAATTTCTAAAATCATGGATATTGGTCCCAATCAAAACCTGCTTGAAAGCAAAATTGTTGTACTAATATGTAAGTCCTTAAAATAATTTACAATTGGTCATTAATTGATTAAGTATAAAGATTAAGGTTCTTTAGTTTGAAGGTACATTTTAAAACAGTATAGAATTAATTTTGAGAGGGTATTATATAATAATTTTATTATATTATTATAAAAATACGATAAAATTATTTAATTATTAATTTTTATTTGTACTGAAAAAATTATAAAAAATAATAATACATGTTAATAATAAAAAAACATGCTTAGAAAAAAATTAATAATGACTTTTTTAAAAATTGTAATTAATAATTAATATTAATATTAATTATTAATTAAATAATCATGTCATGTAAAAACAATAATATATCAAGACTATGGTTCTGATCTTTCTAATATTTTCTCATTAATAATCATAAGTAGAATGGCAGGGGTTCGTGGGATTCTTCAGCGCGTGTGAAAAGGTGATAAGATGCACGAGAATCTCTGTGAAAATAAAGGTGTTGCGTTTGAATACGATCTTAAAGAAGGGAAAAGGGAGAGTCGAAATCAATGTGCCTACGAAAGCGGATTAGATGGAAAGCACTTTTTGGGGCCGAAGCGCTTTTCGGCACTAAAATCCAGCTTTGGCTATACAGGCGCACTTGTGAAAGGAAACTTTTTGAAGTTTTTTAATCCTTCGTCAGGTCATTTGGTACGACTTCTCACGGTAATGGAATTAATCACCATCAGACTTTCCCAATAAAATAGATTTGAGTTTCACTTGAAAATGAAGATGTTAATGTAATCAAACAATGAGTAACAACATGAAAATTTTAATGGGTAGAACCACTGGCCTACCATAAGATGTGCTCTCAAATTCAGCACTTTCAACAGAGCCAAAATCCAGAAGAAATTGTGAAGAAGATCATAGTTCAAGTTGTCCGGAATCCAGCCAGGCTTGCCATGCCTTGTGCTCAAATCTGTCACAATGTTAACGAGCAGTGTGCTCAAATTTCCCAATGCAGCAGTTGTTCGTGACAGAGCTGAGCACAAGCTCCTAATTGCATCCGGAGCCTGTTCATAAAAGAACTCTAATCGCCCAATAATGGCGAGTAAAAACTTCTGCACATCCTATAATGAAGTATTGAGGAACCTGCCAGAATATTGACAGTGGTTTGAGCTAAAGCTCATAGTAATTGTGTTTCTTTACTTCCCGGATCCTCACAAGTTCCAGAGAACTGGCAGTTAACTTAGGAAGATTGAAATAACAACGCCTATTGCTATGCGTTGGAGTTGAGTGAATCCATTTTTATGACCTGGAATTTCTTGTGAATGGCATGATAAGGCGGTCATAAATTGGTATCCAGAGGATGAAACTGATTGTGTCAAATAGGGAAAGTGAAGCTGAGGGGGTTTCAAATGAATTGCCCATGTGAAGGTCCATTGTGTTGCCTTGCAGCACAAACAATGTGCTCATTTGACTGTATACAACAGAAAAGATAATGCCTGTTGCCCATATTGGAAGGAATCTTATCATGGACTTGAACTCTTCAACTTGAGTCACAGTGCAAGGTCTCCAAGCATTTACTGAGACTTTCACGCGATCTGATGGAGTCTCCACAGCTGCTTTGTCAAGGAAAGTGATAGATACGTTCATAGGGAAAAATAGTTTCAAATGTGTATAGCATTCCTCAACTGCTTTGCATGATCAAGCTTACGCTTCCAATGACAGTAGATTCCTCATCAGCAGTTTCAATACAGAAGAGACTTGTCAGCTGGTTCTAGCATCCTGAATTTCCTGAAAGAAGCTACGAGAACCTGGCAAATGCGCGTCAATGGACTCCCTCCTTGCCTTTGGAATCTATACAGCCAAGTACCCCGAAAAGAAACCTACAACGGCTATAGCCATAGACACTGCTGGGATGCCAAAGCCCGAACCCAAGCCATCGTTTGTTTGAATCCAAACTAGACAAGAAGCAGTAAAAAGGGCACCAATGTTAATTGAAAAGTAGAACCAATTGAAGAAATAACTCTTCTTTTACTTTTCTGCTTTGCCAGAGTCATCAAACTGATCAGCACCGAATGAGAAGACACAAGGCTTAATCGCTCCAGTCTCGAGAGCTATCAGAAAAAGCCCTACAAAAACACAGCTATTTATAACCCTGTGGGATGGCAAACATTCTTGTCGTCACAAAGTGGTTTTAGTCCATGGACAGATGCTGAAATTGTCAATCTTGTCATCACCCGAAACATTTACATTCCATTATTAACTTAATATCCTGGATGAAGTGAGATAAAAGTGGTAAAATAGATTTAGCTAAGAACAACTGTTCTGGTTTAACAAACTTACAATGACATAAACGATGGAGAAACTGGCAATTGTCCAATATCTCGCGAAGCAGCTAGGTATCGGCCAGAAATTCCCCAAGCAATGGCATGAGATAGCACGTCCCAGACAGTTTGTGACATTATTGACAGCTTCAACACTTAGCTGGTTTAGCTGGAATTTGAGATAATTAACAAGATTTGAGTTGATCCCATTAATACGCCAATGCATTCATTTCCTGTATTATCACCGAGGTTATACATGTAACCAATAATCAATCATGTGAATGTCTTAAAAATAAAGTTTCAAATAATAATATAACGAAGTATTTCCTGCAACCATCTTACATAACAACTGCTGTGGTTGCAAGCTTACAATCAACGAACACAAAGGAAATAAGTACCTAGGATAGAAGGGAACACTTTTCCATTTTCCTGTTTTCTTCTTGATGGCAGTTTGTTGCGAAGATCGGCTGTTGCATATTGGGTATAGATATCTTCTTCTGCCATTGTTTCTTTTTAGCTTGTAAGCTGCAAAACCTTTTCCATATATAATAGATTCTGCTTTGACACTAGACCTTCATTCTTCCTTAGCTACTTGAATTGCCTACAACAAGATAGCATGTACAGAAAGAATGAGGTGATAATCATTTTACTATCGAAATGACATTGCTTGTGGACCATAAAGCATCGCATGCATGTTGGTTTCAAAAAGGTTACAAAAAACTCATACTGAAAAAACATCGGGCACACAGTACTAACCAATGCTTAAAATTAAATGCATGGTTGAGGCCTAACATTTTGGTGACTGTAGCACTGAAACTGTGAGACATCTAGATTTTGAGTGTATCTCTATAACCTTGCATGCATTGGATCATATTAGATCTTTGGTTCCAACTTCTAGTATCCATGGTAAAATTATATTGAGAAAAAGGGTAATGAAATCTGCCAATGCATTCGAGTACATGTTATTGGGTATACAGTGAAAGGTTGGGCTTAAACTCTTAAAATGAAAGCAATAGTGATCCGGGTCGCGGAAGGATTCAAATTTCAAGCCACAATGTGATAACGAGGCTGAAAATGATACAAAGGGAGGTGGATATAAGGTTGGTTGAAAACTAGAGTACAAACTAAGGTACATCGAGGTACACAACACTCACCAACTAAGCTCCACTATCATCCAAAACTTTGCCTTCATATGAAAAAGATAACAACGGTAAATTGATTGTTTAACATTTACACCATTATCCATGCATCAATATCCTCTCGTGTTTTCAACGCATCATAATTTCTCAATCTTTAAACCCATCAAACATATATGTAAAACAAATGGGTATTGTTCATGATAATCCCATAACTAATTCTATCTCTTAATCCAAATTAACACTAACGAGTAGCTAACCATTTCCTAATTTGGCAAAAATTAAGCTAATTGCTTCATCGGAGAGTGACAAAGGAACAAATAAGAGTTGTTACTTACCCACCGTTGGTTTAATCTTAACTTTCAGACAAATCATGATATGTCCTGTCCGGTTACCATCTGATATGTGACATGAAAGGTATTTCCCAACCATTAACTATCTTCATGGGTAAGCATTCAATAGTTTTCAACATACAGCCAAACTTATATACTCTTTCGTACACTTCCCCCAATTACTCTTAAAACTACTTTTTGAAAGCATTTTCTTTTTTTGGGGGGGTGTTTTCTATATGACTTTTGCCATTTTTCAGTCAACAAAACAAGCTCGGGCTTATCCGAGAACTTCAAAGAAAACACAGTCAAATTTGATCATTGGACATCTGCTTTTTAGGTTTCTATGTACGCGATCTACAGTTGCTATTGATGCTTCTTCCTTCTTCAATAATTTCAATTAACTAAACATGTGAGACCACATGGTATTAGGTTTTCCATGTAAGGAAAGTATTAGTGTAAGAAATTTTTTTTAATTTTTTATTTTCTTAATACGATTTTTTTTAGTATCATCCACTTTATAAGTATTGATTAACGTATAAAAAAAAAATATATATATATATATATATTGTTAACATATCATTAGTATTAAATATATTATTTATTTGTAATAAATGGGGATGGTTTTAGGATAATATATGGGTGACTGGTTAAAATTTTAAAATTTAAGTTAAAATTAAAATTTAAGTTTGAAATTAATTATACACTGTTGGTCATTTTTTCAACCTAATTTTAGACTTCATAAAAATAACATCTTGAAAACTTATCCAAGATCTTCAAAATTCAGAAACACCCTCTTTGTAATTTCTCTTAGGTATTGCAAGAAATATACTGTTAGGTTTGGAATTTAATTATTTATAAAACTTGAAAGAAACATGCAATAACTACTAATATACTATGCTAATGTCTATATATGTTTCTAGGGTTTTGACTAATATGGGGCCATATACCATCACAGGTTATTGCGTATGTTTGTACTTTATCTTTCATTCGCAGAACCCTAGTTAGATGCTTCTGTACCTAATCAATATTGTTAAATATAAATACATGAATAGTTAATGAATATCAGTAATTACAATTTTAAAATTAAGCTAAAATATGTCGTTATAACATGCTTTGGATTCCTAAACAACTACTTTATCGGTAGGTCTCCACTATGGTAAACTGAAAATAGATTAAGAACCTGATTGTCTAATTGTCCAACCTAATATTGTTCATAAATAACTACTTTATGTAATATGCAAGACATCACAAGGAAGAAATTTGGGACAATATTTAATGTGAGAAACCTTGGTTTTCAAGAATTATGTTCATTCACCTAACCAAGTAAAAACGACATGGCAGCAATTCCCTTATCTCCTATATAAGATTTGCCTTAGCCCGTCACACATGACTGCAACAAGCTTTGAAAACCAGAGAGTTCAGAAAACAACACAAGTTCTTTCAACGTGAGAGAAACCAAAGAGATATGGACTCGTGGGTTCGCCTTCTTGTTCTTGTCGCTTGCTTTTTTCCAGCTCTCGTTGAATGCAGAGTTCGCCATTACAAGTTCAATGTAAGTATATCTAGACATTCACTCTCGAACATTGCTGCAAACTCCTTTGCTGCACCTTTCAGTCATGAAGCTTGAAAATGTGGCCGGTAATTGCATGTTCTGTCGCAATATACGGTGTGTCCCGTATACATACGTGTATCAGTGTATGTATACGCATTGTATGCATGCATGAATGTATGTACGGACGTGTATTTAGTGTGATAATTAAGTAGCAATTAATTAATTTATTAATATTCTAACAGTGGTTTGGTGGGGGTGTGTATTTTTCTGGGTAATTTGCCCAGGTGGTGATGAAGAACAGCACAAAACTGTGTTCAAGCAAGCCAATTGTGACTGTAAATGGCCGGTTTCCAGGACCCACTCTTTATGCGAGGGAAGATGACACAGTACTCGTAAAAGTTGTCAACCATGTCAAATATAACGTCTCCATCCACTGGTGAGATTTAATTCATTTCAGATTCCAACCAGAACTGAAAATACAATGAAAATTTGTTGATTTTCTGATTCATTTTTCGGAAATTTCCCCGTTGAATAGGCATGGTATTCGGCAAATCAGAACTGGTTGGGCTGATGGACCAGCGTACATAACCCAATGTCCAATTCGGCCAGGGCAAAGCTATGTGTATAATTTCACAATCAAAGGCCAACGCGGCACACTTCTCTGGCACGCACATATTCTCTGGCTCAGGTCCACCGTCCACGGCGCCTTTGTTGTCTTGCCTAAGCGCGGAGTTCCTTACCCCTTCCCTAAACCCCACAAGGAAGTCGTCGTTGTTCTAGCTGAGTGGTGGAAATCGGACACTGAAGCCGTCATCAATGAAGCAATGAAATCCGGAGTAGCACCAAATGTCTCTGATTCTCACACCATTAATGGCCATCCCGGACCCGTCTCCACCTGTCCTTCACAGGGTATGCATCGTTGCAGTTGTCGCAAAAAAATAATTAAAATATTAACTGTCACGTAAAAATGAATATTTTCGGATGATGCAGGAGGCTTTACGTTGCCTGTCGACGGCGGGAAAACTTACCTGCTTCGATTAGTCAATGCTGCACTCAATGAAGAACTTTTCTTCAAGATAGCAGGGCACAAGCTGACCGTTGTTGAAGTTGATGCTACTTACGTTAAACCATTCAAAACCGACACAATCGTAATTGCTCCAGGACAAACCACTAATGTGCTCGTCACTGCTGACAAAAATTCTGGAAAATACCTGGTTGCAGCCTCCCCATTCATGGATGCTCCAATTGCAGTTGACAACGTGACAGCCACCGCCACTCTGCATTACTCCGGGACACTTGCTAGCTCACCCACAACTCTCACCAGCCCACCTCCGAAAAATGCCACCGCCGTCGCTAACAACTTTATCGATTCTCTCCGCAGCTTGAATTCCAAAAAATACCCTGCCAAAGTCCCTCAAACAGTTGATCATAACCTTTTTTTCACAGTTGGGCTTGGAGTTAATCCCTGCCCTTCTTGCAAAGCCGGTAATGGCAGCCGAGTGGTGGCTTCGATGAACAATGTTTCATTCGTTATGCCAACTACTGCCTTACTTCAGGCACATTTTTTCAACATCAGTGGAGTGTTTACCACTGATTTTCCTGGAAACCCACCTCATGTTTTTAACTACACGGGAACTCCTCCGGCGAATTTGCAGACTTCTATGGGTACAAAAGTTTACAGATTGGCTTACAACTCTACAGTTCAACTCGTTCTTCAGGATACAGGGATCATTGCCCCCGAGAATCATCCCATCCATTTACATGGATTCAATTTCTTCGCTGTTGGAAAGGGACTAGGAAAATACAATCCAAAGAAAGATTCCAAGAAATTTAATCTCGTTGACCCTGTTGAAAGGAACACAATTGGTGTTCCATCCGGTGGATGGGTTGCCATTAGATTCCGGGCTGATAATCCAGGTAAACTAATTTTCTTCAGGAATTTAAATACACCTTGATTCTGGACCTTCTGGTTCCTGATCTCTTTTAATCTTTGTACATTTGCAGGAGTTTGGTTCATGCATTGCCATTTGGAAATACACACAACATGGGGATTGAAGATGGCATTCTTGGTTGACAATGGCAAAGGCCCCAACGAATCCCTGCTGCCACCTCCAAACGATCTTCCGAAATGTTAAAGCATCCCAAACAATTCTTATTTAAACACATACGAAGTAGGGAGATGATCTTCTCTTTATAAAAGACTTGCGGGGGAGAAAGATGCAAAGTGAGTTTTTAATAAGAAAACAGACACACACTATCCAATTATTTCTTGAGTGAATGGACATTTTGCTCAAGCTTGTTTGAATAACATTTGTACCACCATTTTCTTATATGAGATTTACATGAAATTTTTTCAGAAAATTGGGTTCCATGACTTGATCTTTTCTATATGGCTGACACTAACTTTCCACATACAGATTCTAAATACACCCACTGTATGCGATGAGAGAACTGCCCCTTTATGAATTACATGTTCAAGGCTCAACTTAGAAAACAGAAATAGCATTCTTGTTTCAACGGTTAGCATCTGCAACAATCAATCATATTCACACTAATTTTGAATTTAATCAAGTTATGGGTTGAATTTAATCAACAGTTTCCAAAGGTTTCAACTTTCAACAGTTCATTGTAGTCAATGAAATGAAATAAAAGTTTACTACCGGCCACTGTCTTCGCATCAAGCTGACAATGGAAAAAAAAAATTCCTTATCTGTCACAGAATTTTCATCATTGATCATCATGTCAACCTAAACAGTAAATATTGCCGTTTTCTAATCATGCAAGATAGTCTTGACGCTGGGGATTCTTCTATTCTAGGACTGACAAATTTTCATGGAATCCTAAAACTAAGCCATTGCCGAATCAGCCGATGCCCCGTATACAATATCCACTGGGTAAGGGTGCCTTCAATCTCTCTCTCTCTCGGATTCGATTTCCACCCCTAAAATCAAATTTTGGGTAATACTTACGGTTCAATTGCAATTCTTGAAGAGAATTATTGATGGCAGAATTTATCAACTTCTGAAATGATGAACTTTGAATGGAAGAAGCAATGGTGGGGGGAAAGAAACTTCATAATGAAGAAGGTTAACATCTTACAAAGATTTGCTTCACTTAAACCTCTGGAAGGAAGCAAAAATAATGAAAGAGAAAAATATGATGGTGGGGTTTGAAAGGCTAGTTCCTGGCAACTAGTGGAGTGCGGTGGGGTTGGGCAGAGGAACAAGGCAAAGGAGTTGTGATGTTGACATCTCAGCAACTCAATTATGCAGATAATAAAGAGAGGGAGATGGAGAGCTTCACCAAAGTCATGGCATTGGAATTGAAATGGTCTTCGCATGACATGACATGAGACTGGTCTTCATTATTTGCCCTAATTTTTTAGCTTGGAAACGTGAGCCGGCATTAAAGAATGATAAACAGCCAGCCAGGCCTCAACCTCGATCGGAATTCAACCGGCGAGTGGGAAGGTGGGGACCAATCTACCACCCTTACCCTTTAATTTGACTTCACAAATTAAATTTCAATGCAATTTAATATCACTCCACTCTATCCTTACTATACTTTAAGGCTTTGTTTAAGAATGAAGTGAACTATAATTACTTCTAACAGATGCGTCAGTTTCAAAAAGAAAATAATACTACGGTATTTGCTTTGCTAAAAATGAGGGACCTAATTGTTATAAACGAATAAATTATAAGTTATATTGTATATTGCTCAAATACATTCGATGGCAATACTGAAACAGAGAATAAATCTTGCGCACAATTGCATAGAGATTAGAGTTACAGGGGAGCAAAGAGCAAGGCCGGATTGTCCTCCTGGCATTGAATATAATAAGCTTTTATGTGATTCAGCCTCTGCTTCTGCTCCTACTTTTGCTGCTGCTTCTGCTTCATGTATGTGAAGGTCCACACTCTGTTATTAATCAAAATAAATATAAAAAGAAGGGAAGAATCTTTCCATTTTTGGAAACCTACACTTAGTTTAAGCAGTCTTTGTCATTCCCCAAAACATATTACTTAGTTTCTTTAAACCCCCTTTTTCAAAGTCTCTGACTCTGAGTGGGAGACAATTACTCTGAATCATTATTATAAAATATTCATCATAAATAATATCATTCCATTCATTCGTGGGGGCATTGCTTTTATGTTTGTGCCTTCCCACCATCAATCCATCATCATCTTCTAATGAATCAATAAGTAATTTGGCCTCAACTTCCAATTTGTAATGCCTTCTTGCATTAACTGTAATCATGCTTTAAATTACAACACTGGTTTGGACTATAAAGCAAGCAGTTAGTGATCATGGTATGTTGTTTTTTGGGGTAAAAATGAGAAGTATTTTGTCTATTGTTTAGCTTTTTGAGCACATTCTTAAACCCAAAAGGTTGAACCAACCACTCCAATAGACTATGTGGGCATTGAATCTTTTCAATAATTTATGAATCACTTTTTTGCAACATGAATACTATAATCATCAAATAATGTAAACACAGACGTAAAATAAATATTCATTTCAATCGTAACTATTTATCAATATAAAATCGTTCGTATTCTGTTACTTATTGATAAAATATGATCAATTAATCAATTCTTGGTAAGTATTTACAATTAATAATTTACTATCACAAGTAAATTGATTAATCATGTACTATTATATTTATAAAAGAACATGATATCAACAAATTCATATAAGATTTTTCCTCAAAATATGTTTCCTAGTGTCAAGGATTATGGGTGATTCCTTTGAAATTTGGGCCAAAATCTAATATGATGTTGGCCCAAAGAATCAATATGAAGCATGAACAATTCGGGGTGGCCACACATTAAAAGGAAATAGGCCCCACTACACAAATTCGATGGCTTTAAAAATGAAATGTGTTAGTGCATTTGTGGGGGCAACACGCAAACAAGTCTCTGTTAGTGGAACAATTCATCCTAATTTTCTGCATACTATAATTATGAAAATCAATTTACCTTAAATGCTTCTTCCATTAATGAAGAAAATTGTTGAACTTCAATTAATTGAATAACTTGACTAATTTTTTTTTATCTAAAATTTAAAATCTAAAATAAAAAATTTAAAATAATTAACTTATAACTTAAAACTTAAAACAGAAAATATAAAAATTTAAAATATTGAACATAAATATTAAAAGAGCTCATGTAAAATTTAAAATATAAATATAAATTTTAAAATAATTAATATAAAAATTAAAAAAATTAGATATACTTTATATTCGTTTCATCAAAACTGAATTTTAAATTAAAAGTACATCTGACCCATTATTAACAATTGTATTAAATATGAGTTGACCATAAAATTGAAAGCAACATATCACAAAGTTTTGAAAGCAGCTGGCCCTAACTTGTAATGGGGTCAAGCCAATGATTTGTTTTGGAGTATAATAATGTTTATGCACAATGAAACTTTCTTTGCCACTAATAATTTGGTGTATAATTAGCATCAATACTCCACATTTTTTACCCTATTATTTACCATGACTTTTATAAACATAGCCCATGGGGGAGAGGCTGAGCACATTTTAATTGGCAAATTGGGAAAGAATTATGGATGAAAACCAATTAAGAGTATATAGCTAGTAAATCCACTCATTTGTCCAAGCATAAAACTTTTGTAATTATTTGTCTTCTTGTGGTGAAAAGTCTTGGACTCAAATGGTTGGTTGCACACATCACTTTCATTTCTAATTTGTCATTGATGGCCTATAAAAGTATGCTAGATAATAAGTCCCAAATATGTCAATTAAAAGTACATTAAGCAATTAAATACAAAAAAAAATTTACTCTATTTATAATTTAAATTTGTTCGAGATATATCTCATGTATTTTATATATTTTTTAAAAAATTTAAAATATATAATATAAAATATAAAATTTGACACAATTAATATAAAACTTGAACATGAATTATCTTGAGTTTTTTTTTTAATTTTTAAAAGTGTTAGGCTAATTTTTAATGTATAACTTTTATTAAATTTAATATTAAATTAAAAAATAAATAATAATGTACAATTAATTTAATTTTAAAATTTAAAATCATAATTTTAAATTAAACTTTAAAAATTTAACCAGTCATCTCTTACCAAAATTACTTCTAAACTAAAAAAAAATTTAAAACATAAAATATTAAAATTAAAATAATTAATATAAAATTTAAAATATTTAAAATAATTAATTTTAGAGGTGAAAAAATTAAATGTATATTTCATTTAATTCAAAGTATTGCGTTCAACTCCTTTAATTTTGGTACAATTAGTGAAGAAACTTCACCATATAATCGGTAGGACCAGGCGTGGCATTTATGACAGAAGGGCAACACTGGACAGACATCTCACGTGCTACAGCTACAGCTAAACGTCAACACCATTGTTTGTTGGTCGTGCAAGGTTGGGTTCTGTGAAATGACGAGAATGGCCATGGTCATTCCTTCTTTAACCAGAAGATACGATAACAATCGGAAGCGGGAGGAGGAGAAGGTTAGCCAATTACGGATTGTCCTTTTTGTTATTGAAATCTGATTGGGTATCTCTCACGAAAAGCATATAATTAGCGCCCGCAAACGCCATTTCAACCAATCACAACTTACCACACCATTCACTCTCTTTTTCCGCTCATTCTCTGTGACATAGATCTCCCTTTCTCTTTCTCTTCGAAGTAAGTACAAATTGCTAACTGGGCAATTTCGATTCACTTAACGCCCTCTCTTGTTTGGTTTGGCCAACTGAAGAGAAAAGTGAACAGGAGCTTAGTTTTTTTTTTCTACAAAAAAAAAATTACCTCTTCAATTATCAAGAACCACTCTGTTTTCTCTGTTACTTTTATATTTGTTTTCGTAGGTTTTAGTGTCTTTAAGATTGGAAGTCTTGAATCTCACTTAAAGTTCTAAAATTTGTTTAACAGCTATGCTTAGTGTGGTTATATTTGATCTGGGTTCTGCGTTTTTCTGGTTTTAGTTTCGGTTTTATTTGTATTCGGGCTTATAATGGTGGAGATGAAGGTCTAGGGTTTACGTTTTGATGAACTGAGATCTGCTTTTTCTCTATTGTTTCTTGAATTTTCCTTGTTTTTTGGAAAGTTAAGATATGTAAAGATTTCTCAATTTGCGCTTGTGTGAAATATTTGCCCAGATTCCAATCATATGCCTCCTTGATTTGATGCTATTTTGGTCATAAAAGCCTCCGCTTCTTTGCATTTGCTGTCTGGATTCTCTCTCTTTTAACGTTTTCAAAGAGAGGGAGAAACTGCTGAGAGTTTTTCGGTGTTTAATTCTTATAAGCCGTCTCTGGCATGCTAGCTAGAATTTACTTCTCTTGTACAGTTCAGTAAACCTGAAAACAATGAATCGAGGGATTGAGATCCTCTCTCCAGCCTCATATCTTCAAAACTCAAACTGGCTATTTCAAGAAAGCAAGGGAACAAAATGGACCCCGCAAGAGAACAAGCAGTTTGAGAATGCTCTAGCTGTGTATGATAAAGATACACCTGATCGATGGATTAAGGTAGCAGCAATGATTCCAGGGAAGACAGTTGGTGATGTGATGAAACAATACCGGGAATTGGAAGAAGATATTAGCGATATTGAAGCCGGGTTAATTCCAATTCCTGGCTACGGTAATGATTCTTTCACGCTGGAGTGGGTTAATAGCAATCAGGGATATGATGGGTACTCGGTAATGAAGCAATTTTACAGTATTGGTGGGAAGAGAGGCACGGCTACTCGGTCTTCTGATCAAGAAAGAAAGAAAGGAGTTCCCTGGACTGAAGAAGAGCACAGGTATTACTTATTCTTTTAATTATGGTAGTTTGCCTAAATTCTTGCACCAGTAGTGCTGGAAAGTTTAATAATAGTTGGCTGGATAAGAAGGTGTTTGAAACTGAATTATATTGTATATGTTTTGCTTCTGAGACAGAGAAAGATAGATGATAAGAAATTTATTAGTAATTTTTAACTGTGCATCCCTTGAGAAATTAATATGTGAAGCTTTGAATTCAGTTGTTATATATAATTTTTTTTGTTTGAGATATGAATTATTACTTAAGATGTCTGATTGTTCTTGTCAGTGAATCCAAGTTCAATACATGGTTCAACTAGGTTTATGTGGTTTCTAAAAACTTGTCTAGTTCTTTGTGGTTTAGTACACTGCAGCAATTCATGATGTGTTTTTACTGCAGGCAATTTCTAATGGGTCTCAAAAAGTTTGGTAAAGGGGACTGGAGAAATATCTCTCGCAACTTCGTGACAACTAGGACCCCGACTCAGGTGGCAAGTCATGCTCAGAAGTACTTCAATAGGCAGCTTACTGGAGGGAAGGATAAGAGGAGATCTAGCATCCATGATATTACAACTGTCAATCTGGACGACACTGCAACTCCTGCACTGGAAAATATTAAACCTCGATCTCCCAATCTGTCTGCTGCAGTCGTTCAGCTGCAGCAGCAGCCAAAAATGGATGGCATGAGCAATGAGCAATTTGGTTGGAAGCCGCACAATGATGGAGCATCCATGTTTTTCAACTCAACCAACGGCAATGCATTTATGGCCCCTTTTTGTGGGATTTCTTCATATGGACCTAAGCGGGAGGAACAAACTCTGCTCAGAGGAAATCTTCATGGATCTCAGTTTGGAGCTTACAGTACCTATCTTCAGATGCAGTCCATGCAGGATCAGTGAATTCATAGATAAATGATTTTCTGAAGGTATTTATGTGATACTTATTATTCGGTGAAATGTTATTTTGTGCATGCGACATCTTGGTTCTATGTGAATATATTCTTGAGTTGAGTGAGTCCCTAGTTATCAGAGACTACAGTAGGTCAGTTTCTGTGATTTGCTATTTGGAATTCTGGATCATTGAACCATAAGAGAAGCTTATTTACATGAAGCTTGAGCCTTTATTTCCAGGTTATAGGCTTGTTGTATTTGTGGGTCATCAGAAGGCATTCTCAGATTGAACCTGCTTGTGTTATAAATAGTTCTATTTAGGTAAGAGCCATGCACTAGATGATCTAGAAGATAATATGGTAAAGTTTAGATGATAGACTCTCCAATTCAGAGTGGCTTCAAGTACACAGATTCCAAGTCTGCATGGCAAGAATAGTATCGTTGGGGATGAAATTGATGGCTTTGGGGATGAAATTGATAGCTAGAATGTTTGGGCAAGCGGGCTTCTTCTGAATATTTTTAATATGGTTGTTGGTGATGAATTCTCTTGAAGCATTTGAAGCAGGATCCCTTGAAAGTACGATGTTCTATTTGTAATTGGCAAACTCGTAAATCATTGTATAAATCTACCTTTATGCAATAAAATTAAAAGTTGGTAGTTATCCAACTTTATGTTTTGCTACAGAACCTATAGTTGCTATTAATCCCAACTGAAGAATGAAATTAATGATATTTGTGATGGTTTTATTTTATTTTTTTCCATATACTTTTATTATTCCTCTGGAATGAATATAGTCTTTGAGATGAGACCTTAAAACGTGCCATGGTTCACTGACGGAAATAATGAAATTTCACACATTTTAATAGCCAAAGTGGAAGAAGTTGATTTGGACAATTAGGCCAAATCATCTGATGCTCTGTCCAAATTTTCTGAGTCACAATGCATTCTTTCTTATGACATTATTTTAATGAATGCTTTATTCTGATGCTTTATACATTTGATGAAATTAGTTGACTGTTTGGACAACCGAATCTTGACCAAAACTAAAAACTCGAGGGCCACTGACTTAAGCATCTCATGCTTCATTCTGTCTTCTTTTATCTTGGTTCTTTTCTGGAAGATGACATTATGTGTTTTCCCCTTTGTTCCCTTGTATCAGATTAGATGGTGGTTAAGAAATCATATCAGATGTATTACTGAATTATCAAATAGAATGTTTGTGCTCTGTTTTCTTTTTCACACCAAGACTCTTGATTAAGGAGCCAAAGACTTGCAATTCCGAGTAATCCTTATATTAATCATCAAAGGAATCTTGGTTTATGATTCTTTTTCAAGTTTACCATGCTCATTAAAGAAATCTCTGAAAGTTTTTCTGGAGTCAATGCTTTTTTATCTGTGGCCCTGTTGGGTATCTTCCTTTTACTTGGTGGGTTTAGGAGTTGAGCAGATCATACAATCTTTTTTGCCTTTTTTTTTTTAATTCTTAAAAGAAGTTGAGAATGAGCTTCTGATTCTTGAATTTGGTTGGTAAAATATTTCCATGGTCAGCTTTTCATTCTTGTCAAAGCACTTCCATTTCAAGAATTTGCCCAAAGTCAAAGTAGTTGCGGAAAGAATGTTGTTGACTGGTAACTAACATCTTAACATTGCCAGAGTTCAAGAATCATTTAAATTAGACTTTTAAAACACTAAAAAATTTAAAACCTTTCTGATAATCGAATAAGATCAAAATCCTCTGATTGATGCTGAAGGTGGGTTAGTTCAAGTTTGGTAGCATAATCTATGGCATTGCAGAAACTCAGCCCTTTGAATTACTTAAAGCACTCGAATGAAAATCCATGCAATCATAATCAGGTGCTCTAGAAATGAGGGTTCTTCTGCCACTGGTTGATTTTCTTGCTTGTTATTCCATCTGGGTTTGTACTGTGTTGTTTCATCTGATAATTGCTGGCACTATCAACATTGTCTCTGGTTCTGCAAACTTTAGTGAAAAGCCTAGTGCCCACCATCTTGCTTGCACATATAATTTTGGTCCCACCCACTAGGCAAAACGATTTAGGGCAACACGGAGCAATACATAAGAAGATCCTTCAAACTTTTTTCTCTGCTAATCGACAAACTGCCCACTTTCTTTTTTCTAAAAGTAATACTTTTCTGCAAGTTGCATAGGAAAAGCACTTTGGCTACTATCTATTCTAATTTCCATCAAGCCCTTGGATTGAATTGAGACCACATACCTCAATTCCCACGCCCCTACACTTTATGTCTTGCTTGTTTTCTTCTCTGTTTGATTAGAAATATTCTTATTCTCCTCTTTGGTGCTATCAAGCCGTGCCTCAGTAATGCTTGGCAATGAAACTCGTTGAAAATTCATTAAAAGAAGAAGAAGAAGAAGAAAAAGAAGAGGAGCACAAAAGAATGAAAACCCATATGAAGCTTTAATTTTCTTTTCTATGGTGCATCATTTGTAGGCCCTTGAGTATCTTAGAATGATCCCTTGTGGTACTTTGATAAGCATACAACAGAAAATATATAACAGAAAGTGGAAGATTTAAATAAATCATTGAAAGCGATCAAAGCATAAAACTAATTTGCAGGTTTTGTATGCAATGCAAACAAGTGAAGCAAGCTTTGCTTACTGTACATGATTGCGGGAACAGATTCGATGCTTTGTACACTAGGACGCCGCATCGGCTAGTAATTATACCAGTTCTTGTGGATATATATATATATATATATATGTTCATTTACTATCAAACAGGGAGTAAAAATAGCATTACTGTCAGCTATGATCTGCTCCATTTGTGCAAATGATTTCAAACTGCACTTTAAATATCTATCTTCGCCAAACCGAAACCATTGCAAATGTTCAATAGTATCGATTCTTTCGAAAGTTAACCCAGAAAACTTTGCATATTACCACGAGCAGTTGAATTTGCAAGTCCAACAAGCAATGATAATGAATTCTAGAAACAAGTTGAATGGTATAAAGCTATGAAGAAATTAAACCACCAAGAAAATGTTTCCTGCTGCAAAATCGAATTATTCAGTGGGGGTATGCAGGCTAACTACCACCACAAAACAAGGCAATTTGAATGTCTTCAAGTCTTAATCGGTTTCGTCCTAAATGCTTTAAGCAACATAAACTTCTTCATGCACAATCAAAGTGTTGTAATGTCATGTGACTTGTTATACATTGTCATGTTGACATCAATGGCATGCAATAATTCTTTCTTAGACAAACTCAATTAAGCCTGAAAAGCATTGGATTACTTCTCTAATTGACAGTAAAATTCATGCTTGTGTTCCATTTTTGTGCTAGGATTTGTGTCCTCTTATGGACGAAACTCTTTCACCTACCAATACCTATCCATAACAACTGTATTAATTATTAGAGCTAACTTAAAGCAAATATTTTGTGAACAAAGTAATACAGTTCTTGTTGGATTCTCTTTAACCCAGCCTACAAAAGTCTCTGAAAATGCCAAAATTCGTGTGATTTCAACGACCATTTGGAATTATAAGCGTGATTGTCTGCGAAACAGGGGAAGAAGAAAGGTTTAGTCTAATCAGTATTGCAAATATTTTGACGTAGGAAGGGGGTGTTTGTTTTTAAAAATGAAAATAAATAAGAAAAAAAAAAA
>CP135576.1:2857998-2949666 GCA_032401905.1 Swietenia macrophylla
AATAAATCAAAACAAATAAAAGAATTCATATTCCTTTAAAGATTCCTTTCCATTTCTCCTATAAATTAATAAAAACAAACACATTCTAAGTACTAAGATGGGAGATATTGGCAAAGGCAAACAATTTTGAATTGTGGGAGGCAAAGTTTTAAAATATAAATCTCTATTAAATTTAATATTGAATTAAATTTAATATATAATTTAGAGTTTTAATTTTACACTAAATTTTAAAAAGCTCAACTAGCCCTGAGTGTCGTGAAACATTAATATTTTAAAAATAATATTTACTTGTTCATTTTATTTGCGGAAGGTTTATCCTACTACAATATATAACAACGATAACAAAAGGCAAACCCAAAGTACTTGGATATGAACTTTTATCAGTTTTGGGCCGGTCCAGAAAATATTATTAATTTGCGGGCCACCTTCATCAGATCTTCAAAGGAATTGGGTTGGTGGGCCTCCTACCTCAGATTTTCAAAGGAATTGGGTTTAAAATTTGAACTCACAAAATTATACATTTTACACTTTGTTCCATTTAACTTTAAACTTCTACATTTTGCCCCCTTAGATTCCTATTTTTGTAGACTTTCATCTTTCTAATTTTACTAAGTGAACATTACGAACTATTTTTAGAATTTGTTCACTCCAACTTTAATGGTAAACAATATAAATAGATAATTGTTTCGATCATTCAAAAAAATTAATTAATTTATCTCTAAAAAAAATAAAATATTTCAAACAATACAAACGTGCACACATACACGCGCATGCGTACATATTCATATAAATTGTAACCACGTAATTAGTTAAGTTAATTAATATTATTATTATTGTTATTATTATTATATGTTAGTGACTATGAACAATTAATATGTTCACAATAGTTGACTAAGCAGCATAAATTAGAAAAATGCATTTGTCCTTAATCCCACATGCAATGTACTGGTTTCTTTCGAAAGTAACAGCAGATGTAACCTGTCTAGGAGAAAATTATTATGTGGATAATAACAATCAGCTCCTTAGTTTTTTATATTTTCTAAAAATAAAGATTAATTTATTGATTTCTATCATCTATGCCTCTAATTCTTATTGAAATGACTGAAATAACTTTTAGTGTTAGGTTACTCGTTATGGTTAAAATTAAAAGTTACAAAGATAACTTAATTATTTTAATAAATAATTAAATTTTATTTAACGTAAATGGATAAATTATGTCCTTTTTTGAAAGAAGACCAAAGTTTAAAGGGCTCTATTGATATGTGCACGATTTTGACCGTTTAGAAGTGCCTTTATAAAGACCTAACATGTGTCTATACGTGTGTCCAAATTGACAACCCAAAAATCTTTGCCTTACATTTTTAATCTTGTCTTCTTGTATAATATCTTCAAGTCGTCGAATAATTTTAATCTTGTCTCTATCCCGATAATTACATTTGATTACTCAATTTGTTACTTGAATTAGCTGTCTGATCCATGGCTTAGACTTGTTAATCACCCGTTTTTAATATGAATTTGACTAAGATATATTTTATATTTTAATATAAAATTTAAAATATAAAAATTAAAATAATAAATATAAAAATTTTGAAATAATTTTGTAAGAGATCAAAAATTAAAAATATTTTATATTGAATATATTGAATATATAATAATAAAATTCTCTAGATACCCATTAATATCATGTAATTAAAATTAGATATCTTGGTAATAATAAATGTGGTACTTGGTGTACACAAGTTATTGGTCTATTTTCACTAATAAAACCATGATTTTGTGCTTTAACAAAGGTTATAAGCATACTTTTAATTGTTATGATTAGACCCCAAAGAAAAGTAGCCGCCTTGTTGGGTGATCATAAGTCGAACAGTTGCCACAACGGCACGCATAGATTGACCAAAACAAGAATTACAATAATCAAGAGCTGAAACATGGAAAGATTTTACTTATTTGTGTTGGAAAATGAAGGGGGGTGGGTGGTGGGCGGGGGGTGGTGAGATGAGAGTAGACCTTATCCAAATGTATTGTGCCTTGTGTGATCATTTGCGATAGCGGGGGAGAAAGAAGACAAACCCTATCTAGTTGTCCTTTACGACCAAATCAGAAGACACTATTTGACATGGAAGGGTAGTTTTCCGATATTCCCATCTGGGTATGTCGGATTTTTATGCATGAAATGAACTCTTCGGACATAAAAGTGTTAGAACATGACGACAGCATCGACTTGTTTGAGTGCTGTTCGTGTAAGTATTCGGACGTGGCCAGCTTTGAAACCAAACGATCGGTGAACTGAGAGCTTTTAAGATTGAGAAACTTTTGGGGAGAGTTGCATGCCAATGCAATCAATTAATGTATACACTTGTCATGGAATCTATTTACATGCACATGTATAGCCAGCTTGTCAATACAATATAGCAATAAGGCTGAAATGAATGGGGGCCGGCCGGAGAGTTTGATTGATTGATCAAATATTGTTGCATCAAATCATCGAGCATTGATCAGTCACCAAAATGGAAAATGGAGGATGAATGTGTATGCGCATACTGTGTGCGTGCAGTGAGTGATCAGAGGATTTGTATGGTTGTGGTTGTGTTGTGGTTGTATTCATGTCTATACTCAATGGACTGCGGAAAAAACTCACAGCACACCCGCCCCCACACAGACACAGTCCACTGCTCGCCATTGATGCTGAGAGCATTGTTTCAGCTCAGCAGAGAAGAAACAACATCTCTGCTGTCCTCATCGTGCTCGTGACATTTTACTGTATTCACTTTCCAGTCATGAATCAGAAAATTATACACTCCACTTTCCGGAATTAATTAATTGATTATCCAAAATAGTGACCTATTAGTATCATTGTCTGTTCATTCTTATAAACTATCTTGACTCATATTTTATTCGAACCGATGTAAGAAGTGACACCAGGTAGGGTGACTGTTTGCAGAAGATGGAGTAATCATTAAAAGTCTACGAACCTAATAAAGCTTTGATAATTATTAAACAATGATTCATATGAGTAAAGCTTACAAAACGATAAGAATGAGTATCAATGGCGACGGTCCAGCTAGCAGATTCTGAATTCTTCCACCTTTAAAGTATGATTAATTGATTATAACATACATGCACCTGCAACAAACAAAATCATTAGCGGTCCAATAATCAATGGAGTTAACATTAAATTGTCAAAAGTATATTGTATAATATGATTGATATATTAGTTTATTATTTTGTTATTTAAAAGCAATTCCCCTTTTTGTTGTCATTTTGTTTTGTCTCCTGTTCTTCAGGCCACAAGGATAATTGAAAATCTCCCATGGCCTTTACAAGTTCATGAGATCAGGACAACAAAGGATTGTATTAGGAGTTATTAATTAATTAAACCTACTTTCTTACTCTTTTAATTAATTACAAGTGGCAAGCACCCTCTCAAGGGAAATTTATCTTCAAAATACTAAATTAAAATTAAACATTCAAAGCTAATCTATCATAAAAAAATTAAAAGTAGTAAAACATATTGGGCAACTATAAGTTTGTAAGTTTTGAAGTGTTCTAGGGGAATTTTTAAAATATAATTACTGTCAATTCTAATATTAGATTTTAAAAAAAATAAATAGTCATACATAATTACTTCAATTTTGAACTAAAATTTGAAAATTCAGCCAGTAATCTGTGACTGTCCAGGCCACCAATGTTTGTTAGATGTGATTATGCATCATGTAAATTACGAAACATTTTGTATGCGTGGAAACAAAGTAACGGTTACGTTTTTCATACAACAAACTGTTGCCACTCGCCGCAGCAGAATCAACAGAAGCAAAACTTCCGAGTCTTTCTTTAACTTGTACATGCACTGGAAGCTAGGGGAACTCGTGCTTTGGATACAACGACAAATCGTCCAATCATGAATATGGAGTTAACACTTGACTACTGGTGACGGCGGCTTTCGCTTGTCTAGCACAAGAAAATCATGAGCAAAACAGAAGACATACGCTCCAACTCGTGCTTTTCATTTGGCCGTTGATTGTTATTGTGCTTAAATTTGATTGACCTAAAATCAAAGAAAATTTGAATGTCCGAAATGATTTTCAAGATTAGTACACTGCAAATTCTCTGACTGATACAGTTTTATTATCAAACTAGAGGAATCGATCCCTTTATCTCTGAGCCTTTACGATAAAAATCAAACTAACTGAGCCATCTTCTTGAATATGAACATTGAATAAGTTCGGATCATTTGAAAACTTGTACTTTTTTATCTTTGTATCAGTCTATCAGAGATTGTTGATGAGAAGAACCTGCTTCAGAATATGCTGTAATGGATCCTTGGAAGTGTTCCATATGCACCAAAAATGGCAAATGGGTCGTGATGTGCGAAGAGAAGCTTCTCCCTTCATTCTTTGTCAAGGAGAGGTGCGAGCTTACTATTGATTATGTATTCAAGTTAATGGAAACTGTTGAAGAAATAATACTCTTTATGTTTTCTCATTAAAGAATGGTAGCTTTGCTTTGCGCAGAACATTACATTAGCAGAATCAAGACATACGGTTTCCCACGAACGACAAGTTACAAAGATTTGTTCAGTTTTCTTGTCTGTGTTCTACAGTTTGCGAATCCGTGGTGGGAGCCGTGGGATAATTCCATAACGCAGAGAATTAAAGCTGCCAATCCATTAGCAGTTTAGAGCCTAACCCATGAATAAATTTGCCAAGATGAATCTTTTCTTTGTATGGTTGTTAATTGTGGGTAATTAAAGAAGGACAATGAATGGGACTGCTGTTCTTACATGCGAGTACTACTGTGCCAGTGTCAGCATTCAGTAAGCCAAATTAACTTTGAAGAAGAGCCATCCACATGTAATGGTCTAGGATTTAATGATTGGTTCCAAATTTCACGTTTAAAATGATACTAGTATTTAACAATTGGGTCAAAAGGGAGGGCAAAGGAAAGTGCATATTTAGGCATACTAAACCCATAGCTTTGGTATGATAAACTCTCTTTCTGGGAAGAACCCACAACAAAACAGAAGTAGTACTTCATTATCACAGCACATGTATCATAATTATTAATTGTATTAGTGGGATCACATGTTTAGTTCATGTCATACTTGAAATCAAATTTGATTTTGAACATTCTGTGGGAGTGGAACCACTTGATCAGTCAGTCAATGCTTTCTTCATTGTACCTCTGCTGTAATCCTCGCCATTTACAGCGGATGTGAATCCCAAAGATCTGTCTGTAAACACAGCAGAATCTCAATCTTTGTACTTCTCTGTTGCCGGTGTCAAATACAAAAATAAATTTGGACAGTTGAATTAAATAAGGATTTTGACAAATTGCAATGGAGATATCTGTTGGGAAATCTACAATTGTGTTAGTCCAAACTGTGAATCCCAGCAGCGACGGTGAAAACCAAGTAAGAAACAGGTCACGGGTTACTGCTTTTCCCTCAGGATGTGATCAAATCTTCGGGAAAAATCATGTTTTGCTACATTCCCAGCTGCTCAGGTCTTCCCATTCTTTTCCATGATTTCTGTACAACATTTCCATAAAAATCCATGCCATTCTTTAAATGAACATAGTTGTCCAAACTCCAACATTAACTTCCTGCACCTGTCACTCCTCCTATGTTCAGCAGTGTCTTCTTACTCTTACACAGTCACTCCATTACTCTCTTTGCATGATTAATTTAATATTATGTAACAATTTTAAATACAAAAAATTAATAAAAATGTTGGCATGCACCTGAAATTTTTGATTAATTAGTGATAATAATAGTAACTTATAAATAAGGGAAGGAGAATAGTAGTATACCTACATCAACCACCATCCTCGTAAGTTCATGTATCCGACCTCTCAATCTCCCCCTATATAAACCCAATCCCTCTTCGCAATTCAACACAGACTCAACTCTTCACTTAATTATAAGATCATCTTCTTCTTCATCATCTTTATTCGAGAAGAAACCATGCCTTCTTCTTCCACTACTGTTATCTCCAAATGCAACATATACCCAGATCAAAAATCAACAACCAAACCTCTTCGACTCTCTGTTTCAGACCTTCCCATGCTCTCTTGTCAGTACATTCAAAAGGGTGTTCTCCTTTCAACCCCTCCTTATTCAATCACTGATTTCATTTCATTTCTCAAAAAATCTCTTTCCGTTACTCTTTCCCACTTCCCTGCTCTCGCCGGTCGTCTTTCCACCGACTCTGAGGGTCACGTCAGCATCGACTGCAACGATGCCGGAATCGAGTTCATCGAAGCTAAAGCTAGTTTCTTGACCATTCAGAACCTTCTTTCCCCTGGCGATGTACCTGATTGTTTCAAAGAGTTTTTTACTTTCGATAGAACGCTCAGCTATACCGGTCACTTTAAGCCCTTAGCTGCCGTTCAAGTGACGGAGCTCGCTGACGGCGTGTTTGTTGGGTGTACAGTTAATCACGCGGTCACTGACGGTACTTCGTTTTGGCACTTTTTCAATACATTAGCTGAAATCCATGGAGGCGTGAAGAAAATCTCGAAGACTCCCGATTTTTCCCGCGACACTGTTTTTGACTCCCCGGCCGTGCTCAAATTCCCGGCAGGAGGCCCTACAGTTACTTTTTCTGGCGAGGAGCCGTTGCGTGAGAGAATCTTTCATTTTAGCAGGGAAGCTATTTTGAAGATGAAATTCAGGGCTAATACCGGAATATTAAAAAATAAGTTGGTAAATAACGAGATTATAGGAAAACAAAGTAACGACAGTTGGAAAACGGTTAACGGAGAGATAACGTCCGTTCTGGATAGTTTATTGAAAAGCAATCCGAATCGAACGGCCGAGATTTCTTCTTTTCAGTCATTATGCAGTCAGCTATGGCGGTCCGTGACACGCGCGAGGAAGCTGGCGCCAGGCAAAACGACAACGTTCCGCATGGCTGTAAACTGTCGCCACCGGCTCGAGCCGCGGCTCAGCTCTCACTACTTCGGCAACGCGATACAGAGCATCCCAACCGTGGCTTCAGCTGGAGAACTCTTATCTCACGACTTAAGCTGGGGAGCTGATCTGCTACACGAGAACGTGGTAGCGCACGACGATGCCATGGTGCGGCGCGGCGTAGCGGATTGGGAAAAGCAGCCGAGGCTATTTCCTCTTGGGAACTTCGACGGTGCATCAATCACGATGGGTAGCTCACCGAGATTCCCAATGTACGAAAATGATTTCGGGTGGGGTCGACCTCTGGCTGTTAGGAGTGGTAGGGCCAACAAATTTGACGGTAAGATTTCAGCCTTTCCTGGAAGGGAAGGAAACGGGAGCATTGACCTTGAGGTGGTGTTGGCTCCTGAAACAATGGCGCTTCTTGAGAATGATTTAGAGTTCATGCAGTACGTGGCGTAACGAGTAGAATTCCATATCGTTTCAGGAAGCAAATTATATGGTCAGGGACTTATCTGTAATGTTCTGTCATTTAATTGAAAGTTGCGTAATTTTTCAAAAGATTATCATTGATGGTTGGAGGGCCTATTTGACAAATTTTATATAATTGTGGCACGATTTGAATGACCAGACATACAGCAAGCAGCATAACACAAATGCAAAGAAGCTTCCATTCCCAGATGAAGGGATGGGACAGACACGAATTGCCAATGTTCATTACACCAATCTGACATTAAATCAATGAATTTCAGCACTAGGCACAGCACAGCTAATGAATATGTCACAGCCAATCAATCATACGCTCACATTAGAGAGAGCTTTCGTTTAAGGCCATTAAGGAGTTTATGAGCCTGCTTAGCCTGAAAATTTTACCCTTCTTTTGTAAATTTTTGTGAATGTTCCTGAATCAACTGTATTTTACTTCAGCCGATGGGAAAATGCGTTTTGCAAGCCACTGTACGGGTCTCAGTAGTTGTGCTCTCTTCTTGCGCCAGAACCAGATAGCAGCATTGTATTGTTCGTTGCGTATCTTTCTAGTGGCTGCCTTCCAATCATATTTCTCCATTTCCTGACGTGCAGCTTTGCCCATGGTTTCTCTCAATTCTTTGTTGTATAGCAGAGGCTCCAATTTGCTCAAGCAGTCATCAAGATCACCCGGCTTGAACATATAGCCAGTTTTTCCCTCTTGATCGGCAGGAATAATATCAGGGATTCCTCCAGCACGAGCTCCCACCACAGGGATCCCAGAAGACATGGCCTCCAAAACAACAAGACCGAGAGTCTCAGACTCTGACGGCATCACAAAAACATCTCCACTCGCATATGCCTGAGACAGCTCTTCGCCTTGTAACATCCCAGTGAAAACTGCAGGCATACCTGAAAACATTTTCTCTAGTTCCTCCCTGCAAAGGAAGGAAGCAATCAGTAAAATGAAGTGCAGGGGATGCAAATTGTTTTCATCATCCAATCAGCAATCACATAAGAACAAGGCAAAGGAAACATCTAGCTTGATTTAAGTTAAACTTTCATCTGTGTTTAGGCAAGATGTGCTCAGTTTACGAATTGATATCTGGAAATTGGTGAACCTGAGTTAAAGTACTCAACAGATGCCGCTAGGTTTGTTGGGGAGAGAGTACGTAGATCTAATGTAAAGCTAGGATTACCTTAAAGAAAGGCCCGTGTCAAATGAGGAAATAAAAGGATCATATATGTCGGAATATATTACCTGTATGGGCCATCTCCAATAAATGCAATTCGAACGTCTGGAAGTCTATCCATGACACTGTTAAATCATATACTCCAGAAGTCAGACGTTGTAAAACGTAACATATTTGCACAACAATTTACAAAGTATAAAGAGCAGAACTATGAATGAAGCTGTCAACCATCCTTAACAAAGAAAAGGAGACTCAAAATGGCTACACAAAGCTGATTATATCTATTGAGGCCGGGTCTTCTTAAGGTAGGATAGCCAATCTCCCCTTAAGAATCCCCTCTATACTACTAGATTGTCAAGTGCATTGTTGTGGGATGATGATACAGCAAATGATACCAAAAAAAGAACTTTGTTGAAAACAATTTTAAAAGAGCTTCCACCATGGGAAGCTTGTAAATAATTTGATAGGTGAATCATCAACATTCAATGAGATGGATTGGTTTATAACCCAATCAGGCCACCAGCTCAGATTTTGTGTATTTAGAGGAAACAATACCCACAATATAAGGTTAAGCAATTCATATGTGCTACCTTTTGAGAAAATCCAAACTCTTCTCGACTCCAAGTCGTCCAACATGGACAATCAATGGTTTCTCTGGTTCACTGCCACTGCTCAGAACAAAACATCCAATAAGATAAGTTTCCCCACAAAGGACAGTTATAGATGCCAAGTATTACATGACTCATACCTTAGTCTCCATCTCATTTCTTGAGAGCGGTAACGGGGGTGGAAGCTCTCAGAATCAACACCCTTATTCCAAAGACGAATCTTATTAGCTGAAATAGGCAAGAAAAATAGTAAGTTACTTCTGAATACTGCTGCATCAACACAGATTTGAACTGTCTAGTCAACATAAGCTGAATATAGAGGGAAAAAGATCCAAGAAAAACAGATCAGCAAATGAGTTTAATGAAGAATTCCAGTATCACTTAGTGATCACTAAGGTCAATTGTAAATGCAGTATTCGGCTGTGAAACAGGATATTCGTATTCACCTGCAGTCACCCGAGCTGCTTCAAGATCCTTTGCAATGGCAGCTGAAGGAACCAACGTCAGGTCAGCTGCTCTGTGAAGAAATTCTGAAAAGAAAGGCCAATATCTTAGTAAAAGCTTAAAAATCAGAAAAATCGAGCATGCATATGGTCTACGAGGAAGGGAAGAATAGCTTACTTATAATCAACCACATAGGTTTCACCAGCCAACTAAATGTGTATCTTGGGATGTATCTGCAAAAAGAACCAGGTTCAGTCCTACTCCAAAGCACTTCTCCACATACTTTAGAGAGATTAGACATTATATTATTGCTAAAACGTTTACAAAGTACCCGTGGCATCAGTAAGTTTTCCACTAATTTAATTGTATTAAGCAAATTACAACAAGTGCATGCAAAGAATTTTGACAGCAAATCAGAAGAGAATTAAACTCACACTGGAACATGAGTGTGATATGACATCACTATTGGTACGCACAATAGTTTTGCAATAGCAAGAGCACCAAAAACCTACATACAATACAGTCAACTATCAGCCATGTGCCAAATGATACTCATTCAGGAATTTAGCAACAGAATTTATCAGCCGTTACAAACTTACCATGATCCCAGGTGAAGATGCATGTATTATGTCAGGTTTAAACCGTGCAACCTCTGAAATTATTCTGGGACTAAGTGCCAGAGAAAGAGGAACTTTTTGATACCAAGGGCAGGGGAAGCTGATGAGAGGAGAAAACAAGTTTCAGAACTGATAAGAAAAGACCACATTACAAACCAAAAACATTGAAAAACAACTGTAAAATGTGCAGAGGCTCATGAGTGAACTGCTTCTGTCTATCCACTGGGCCAGACAGACCTTCAAGCAAGATAAATACATAAAATGAAATGAGAATCACCTAAAAAAAACAAATGTTGAAAAATAATGAAAAGAAAATTAAAGCAAAACATCTTTTTTGATTAAGAAAATAACAAAACATTCTTCCAGTCGCTTGATGCTTAGAAGACCAAATTGACTTATTCAAGTAGTTACTGTAACTGGTTTACCTTCCTACTTCAAAATATATTAGAACTAAGCATTCTAATCAGCACTTTTAATAGTTTATTGATTCCAAATTGTTCTAAAATGATAAAGCATAGTAAACCTCCAAAAAAAAAAAGCAAGTAACAATGAGAAAAGGACCGCATATAATTTGAATTTAGCACAGAACCTTCGTGATCCAATCAATTTTGCTCCGTAAAACTCCTGGGGCACTCCTTCGTGTGTTGTCACAACCATTACCTACACACATGCATCAATAAGCCCATTTGTTGATTTATCACGTGAACAAATTTCAACAAGCCATAAAAACTGTGACTTGCGGTTTGAAAAAGCCAACATGGTTTCAGCTTAGCTAAAGCCATATTGACTGACCATTGTGAGGCCTAATTAGTTGCCAGAATCAATTTGTCAAATAGATTTGGGCCAATTTGAATTATAGCCACAGCTAAGGACATCAATGATCAACAAGCACTATGATGAGCCCATCCCAGATCCTTAAGCTGCATGAACTTATAATGAGGCTCTGGTAAGTCTTGCATGGTGCATCATTCAAACTACTGTGATGGATATAACAAATCATATAAAAACTAAGCTGCAAGTAAATTAAGAATGTACCTCATCCCCCATTTCGCGTAAATTTCTTATAAAATTCTGGAAGCGGTTTTTGTACCCTGAGACATATCTGCAAAATAGGTAACAGGTGGGTTTCAGTGAGTATCACATTTTAAGTTTAATTAATCCAAACAACTGTTGAAGCAAACTTCAACTGTAACATAAAGAAGAACTACAGATACCCGACCATTTTGTAATGCCATTTGAAATCAAAACATTCATCTGTCTAGACAACAGTTCAACATGCATACTTCGCAGAGGACCTCTTAGATAAATAATATATAGTTCCTGAGATATGATAGTGAAAAACAAAACATTTTCCATGATTTAAAAGATAGTTTTGATTAGTCAAAGAATATTCTATTCCTCCCTAGTCTCCCTCAAATTCGTAGAATTACGCTAGATGTGGCACATCTACATATATGTTGGCATATCTCCACTTTGATTCAATTCAGGCTAGGAAAAGAAAACAGGGAACTGCAGACATCATCTGCAACAAGCTACTGTCCTAGAACTAAGAAGCATAGTGAATCCTCGACAATTTAACAGCAACCCAGAGTCAGTATCAAGCACTATTAATCTGGCTAGTGGAAAGGAACTCACTGGCAGTTATATACATTTTTGATAAATTCTCAAAAGGACAAAATCAGATAAAATAACATCCTTGATAGCATCCTAGATCAAGTCATCAACCGGAAGGTCCAGATTGGTTCTTATTTTATTTTATTTTAATACAAACCGTTGTTTGTATTAACCACCAGAATAAATAACCATTTCAAATATTCAGATAACATCTCAACTACTCATGAAATGCATTGCATCAATTAAGCACTTCAAAATTCCAACTTAACTGCAAAGGCCAAGTTTCAGCAGAAAACCACTCAGTCATAATCATTGTTTAAAAAAAGTAGTATGACTAAATATTACTACAAGGCCCTCATACCAACCCAAAAAAGAAAAGGATACCATGAAACATAAATAAAATCAGTAGCAGCATGACATATAAATATACAAAAATTGAACAATCACTCCAGTTATAAGTAACCACAGATTAACCGGTGAATAAGTGACAAAGCCATCCCAACTGCAAGTACATCAATAATCTCATTCTCTATGCATAAAAATCCAAAACCAAAGAGTTTACATCCAGGTCATGCAACCTTGGATGGATCACCTTGTTAAAATCCAAACTCCAAATCAGTAACAGCTGGCATAGCACACAAGAAAATGGTTAGAAGAGCAACTGCCACTAGAGTTACCTCTTAGTTGTTGACGAATGTAAATAATGAATGAAATGACTGATAAATAACTTGCACAACAAAATCCAAACTTAACAATGTTGCAAAGTTAAAACGTCAGACAAAGTCAATCATCCGACAGAACGAAATCATGAAAAGAAACCAAGGCTAAAGACAATGCTTGTTCAACAAACCCAGAACTTAATTTTATTTACAAAACAAGATGAAAAATGTGAAACTAATAACTCCAAAATTGCAACTTTAAGAACTTTAAAGCAATTTCAAGTGAAGAGCATCACTTATTTACAACAAAATAAAAAATAAAGATTAAAAAAAAAAGAAACACTCACGCAAATGGAGAAGGCTCAACAAAGAGAGCAATACGACGAGGCCTCGCATTGTTCTCAGAATCGAGCAAAGCAGGACTCTCTTCTTCCTCTCCTCTCACCTCCGTAATAGTCATATTGCTATTATTACCTTTAACCAAAAAACCCGATAATCTTCTCCTACTTTTCTCACAATTTACTCTCAAAAAGTCAGCTCTTTTGCAATTTAGACAAATGGGTTTTGTTCTTGAAGAAGTAAAGGAAGAAACTTTAAGCAAAAAGGAAGTATTTGAAAGACAGGAAGAAGAAGCTGCTGTCGTTGTTGCGAACAAGCAAGGTGAAGATGGAGTAGGATTTATAGAGAGAGCAGAGGAAGTCATGATTGTGTGCAAAGGAGGTTAGTATAATACAGTGGAAGGGGTACGAAATTTGAATGATTAATAAGAGAAAGAAAGGATTTCCGAAGGAATCTGCAGCCACAGAAATAATGGATATTCTTTCACAGCCGGGAGCAAACAGGGTATCAAATCAGAAGGTTTTTTTAGTATATGCCATTGGCTCTCTCTCTCTCTCTCTCGTTAAGCCCGATCTTCTTTTTAATTAACTAATTAATTAACAAGTTATCACATCACTTCGGTGACAGATCTTGAAGAGTTGACAAATATCAGTAATTTACTGTGATAAGATGTTTTTCCACCTGGGTTTGAATTAAAAGTTGGGATCTTCACCCATTTTCACAGGGAAGAAGACATTTTCTAGCACTGAGACTAAAATTCTAAGACTGCATTAGCCATGAGTTTAAAAATATTGTAAGAACTTGATTAAGAAAATTTTTTTGTGAGATTATTATAATATAATAAAATTATTTAATTAATAAAAAATTTTATAAAATTAAATTTATTATTTAATTTTTTTTATTTTTTTATTTAAATATATTAATTTAATTTTTTAAAATTTTATTAAAAAATATAATTTTTTATTAATTAAATAATTTTTAAATTTTATTTAAATAATTACCGTATATTTTTATATTAATTATTTTATTTTTTTAATTTTTATTATATATTTTAAATTTTATAACCTTTTATATTTTAAATTTTAACAGTTCCCATGAACCTGTGGTCGAGTTTATGTTTCAAGAAGACACGAAATGACAGCAATTTCATTCGCCTTGTTCGTTTATCACGTGCACAAGTCACAAGTGTCCTACAGTCACATGACAATAAATTTCACTTGTCTATTCGTATATCACGTGCAAAAATCACAAGTACCGTCCAATTTTAAAATTATTTTATATTTAAATTTTTTATTTATATATTAAATATTTTTATTATATTTTTTATTAAATATTATAAATTTTTTATTTAAAATTAATTTTATCAACTCTTTTAAATTTTTTTTACACTATCATTTTAAATTATTTATTAAAAATTTTAAAATCATACAATTAATATAAATATGATATTAACTTATAAAATCGTTTCAATCTCTTCCATGATACATGATTAGGGTATACCCTACACTTGGTGTATCATTTATATTTTTAGTGCAATAATCAATGAAAGTAGGGCACATACCCGACACTTATTGTATCATATATATTGATTGTACAATAATTCAATGAGAGTAGGGTATACCTTAAACATATTTTCCGTACAATAATTCAATGAGATTTTATTTATCAAATGCTTACTTTGAAATTTATTAATCATATCAAAATTAGTAAATAAAATGCCTACAAAATAGGAATTCTTAGTTTACAATTTAGTCATTATTTGTACAAATAGTCGTCGTCGGTTCAAACATAAAAAATTGCAAGCATTTGTAGAAGATATATTATTCAACAAAATTGTTAATATATATTTTATATTTTTTAACATAAAATTTAAAATATAAAATAATTAATGCAAATTTTAAAATTTAAAATTTAAAAATTCAAAACACAAACAAAAAATTTGAAACAGTTAATTGACGTTACAATAAATAAGCCTTTTGTTTTTGTGAATATTTATTAAATCACTTTGACAAATTTTATGGAATTAAAATTTAATTGCAAATTGAAATGGTAATCGATAAATTATTGGACTGTTGGTGGGTCAAAATGAGGGCAACCATCATGGTCCATGGTATGAAAAATCATGGAATAATGAAATATTCCATTGAATATTCTTTTGCTTCTATTTGTTAGTTGAATTATGTTAGTCTTCATTCGTCACCAACTCTTCCATTGGCTATCAATTTTATAGTGCTTGCTTCACTAATTATTATTACTATACTAAGTAATTAAGATTAACTCTGGCTTAATGATTTGGATTATCTAAACACACATGCATCTCTTTTGCTTTCAGCTTGAGATGGGTGTTTTTTTCTTGCAAATTTCTTTGGTTTCTCTCTTTCTCACAATGAATGAGGTGCATTAACAATGATAGAAAGTCGGATGGCCATGATGTGTTGTTGGCTACCAGCAAATCTAAATGAAATCTCTCTCACCTTCACTCTTTGCTGACCTACTGACTCTATTCATTTACTATTTAATGAATAGAGTTGGGTCAGATGCTCGCAATGGACTGTTCAATTGTCCCGCTCAGTAGGATGCAATTACTCGATTGAATTAAAAGTTTTCTTTTAGAAAAGACAGAACAAAAAAGGCAGATAAGCATAGGAAACAGAGAAAGAGAGAGTAAGATATTTTTTAGTGGTCTGATTAAAGAAAAATTTTATTATTTAATAAATATTATAATAAAAATTTATAAATTTTTTATTTTTTTATTTATTATTAAAAAATAAATTTATATCATTTTATTAATTAAATAATTTTATTATATTAACTATTACTCTTAAAGAAAACTTTTCTTTCTGTACCTTTATAACTCGTATGCAAAATTGCTTGACTGTGAAACAGAGAAAGAGGAATAGACTAGGGCCTTGTTAGCTGCCACTCCCGCGCGCGCGCGCGCACCCGTTTCAACAGAAATTTTCTCTCTGTCAAAAAGTTGAGGTGTAAAGAGAAGAAAACCTAGTTCCCCAATATTCACGCCAAGTCAGGCGGGCAGGCAGGCGGGCAGCCCACCACTTCAAAATCCCATGTTCGAATCCATTACCACTCTGCCTTTCGATAATGACACAACAGAATCCAGAATTCAAGATAGGCCAACAGCAAAAGGAAACAGAGTAGGGCCTAAGATCTCCTCAAAAGCAACGCTTTCAAATAAGAGTGTCAAGTATTTGTATCTCGGTTTTCATTCTTCTTTTTTACCTTGTCATTCAACCCAATTTTCTTTTTGCCCTTTATTTATGGCTCCACCACTTCTTTTCTTTTGACCCAATGAACTAATTAACATCCCACTTTCCTAGATTAAATTTCCCCTATGCCATTCCCGCAAAAGCCAGTGAATGGGTCAGCTTTAGTTCTGTGCATCCTTCAGCAACAACTACTGCCCTCAAATACACTCTTTTAATTTTAATTAATTCCATAAAAAAATTATAAAATTTATTTTTAATTTTTTTATTTATTATTAATAATTAAATTTTTTATTAATTCATAATTTTTATCACATTATTTATATTAATATAATAAAATTATTACATTTCAAACGTTCTCCTGTTTAAAACACCAAAATTATGATTGCAAATGCCCTTAGTCTGAATTATATATGTTGGGCGTTGTGTAGAGTAGAATGTAGGCTTACGAATGGACCATGTGCATGGCTCATGCACGTATCTGAATAATGAATGAACAAGAAAGACTGGATTGGTCTGCAGTTAAATGGTTTGAACAAAGCAAGTGAATAAATGTACATACGTCCTCTGTTCCCACAAACACGAACACTACTCTGCCGATTCCTCATTTCAATGGGAGACAAACCCAACCCTATCTTTTTTATCCCTTTCTTCACTCCTCTGTTTTCCCTTTTTCTCTTTTCTCCATATTAATTCTTCAACAAATACTCCTTACCACCTTATCTTCTTCCTCTGTTCTTCTCTTTCTTCCTTCCTTCCCTCCCTTTCACACGGGTACATCCATTTGCTCTTCATTTCCAGCTCTCTAACAAGTCGAAAATGTCAAGTGGAGCAAGTAAACGAGTGAGTTTCAGTCCTGATGTTAATGAGAAAACAACCATCGGCAGTACAAGATCAGCCGGAAACAGGAAGAGGGTAATGATTGGAATTTTCAGTTTTCAGATACCCGAGAATTCAAGATTTTCACCGCCAAGATTGTTGAGCCATCTTGGTGCTAAAGTGACAAGAGCTCTACGTGCTGTGTCGACGAGAAATAGGTCGTCGCGGAAGGTTTCTTCATCCACTCTGGCAAGGTCAAGGTCATTAGCAGACTCAATCGACTCTCATCGAGCTGAAGCCATCGAAGATTGCATCGAGTTCTTGAATTCTTCTTCCTCAATGTCAAGATCAAACTCAGTTTCTGCAAGTTCTTGCTAGTTTTTCTTTTCTGGTGACCTAAAAGCATGTAAAGGAAACAAAAAACAGAGTTCTATAGCCATAGTAGTTTTTAAGTTCTCATTCCTCCTTGCAAAGTTTGTCGTCAATTCACTTTCTTCAAAATCTTGCCAAAAACTGAGCATGATTTAGGAAGGAAGATGAATATGAATGGGAGGAACTAAGTATCATTGGTTTTGTAAGTCCATTTGGTAGAAGTAGGCGGTAACCCCATGTTGTAAGGATGCATTTGTAAAACAAAATGTTTTATGATAGAGACGTTATGGAATCTTAAGGAACAAGATTAAGAAAAAAACAGAAAAACCAAACTGTAAAACTTTCCTGTTTTGATATTTTCACTAGCATACAGCTCATTGACACAGACATTGTAAGGGTGTGGGACAGCTGAGTGTCAAGCCTATCTAATATTCAAAAGGTATTGCCACTGCTGTCATGACAAAAAATGAAAACTCAGCAGAAATCCCACTTGATATTCACCCTTCACAAATCGATCAGAGTCATCCTCTGGCTCAATTTCTAAATGGTTAGTCTCAAGTTGGTAGGGTTTATTCACCACCCCACAGGAAAGATGAGAAACATAGCATTGCTTTGCTTGGAATAGATCCTCTCAAACTAATTTCCTATACGTCAATATAGAAAGAAAGATGTAGTGCTGCGTACAGTCTAGGGGACAAACAGACAATTACGATAAAGAATACATTTCTTTCAAACAAAAACAGATAATATAAGTTGCTCCATAGTAACAATGGCATGTCTACCAATAACTAAGAATCCAAGGAAGGCTTTTCAGGCTCTCTTGCATACCTTGACTGGAAGCTTTTTTCATTTCAAGATCTCTCTAGCAAGGAGAGGCAATTGCAGTTGTACAGGATCCAAGCTTTGGTAAGTTCCTTCAGCAACCTATGTAGTGGACATGAATGGTCAGACTCATACCTGTAAACCGCTCAGGTTCCTGCAGGCTCAAAATGGAATACAAATCTTATTTGGTCCTTCCAACCACCCACTACTGCAATCTGAGCAGTTGAGAAAAAACAAGAACTGAATCCTACTACAGAAAGAAAACTCCAGAAAATAGGCTTCTGTAAGAGCAGAAATGTCTATCTTTTTACCAGACCACAGGGTGCTTATCTCATTAATGTAAGTCCTGATATTAAAATTGCCCAATTGGTCCAACCCATGAATATATATTCATGCATGCTAGGACATCAAAACTTAAATACCCCTCACAAACCTTTACTACATGAGCATATTACTTTGTAAAATACTGAATATTGTAATCCAGCTTATTATCTCTTCAAAGATTTCTAATTCTAAGTCAATATCTTTCTGTAAATAAAAAACTATATGAAGGTCCTAATTTTCAACTCAGCTGACTGTTTAGAGGTCCTTATTTTCACTGAGCTTTCAATCTGAACCAGCATATTCTTCTTTCCACTTAATGAATGAGAATTTCTCATATTGCTCTTGCCTTGAGATAATTCCCAGTGATCAGTTAAATGCAAATGAATATTTGGATACAATGAGTTCCAAAATACTTGTGTTTTGAGAAGAAGAACATGTAATGCTCATACATAATCTACTATATCTGCAACCTTTAGTATTAAGAAACAATAACACTTTAAATGGAACATAAATCCAAGTATAAGATGAAAGCCAGGGTGATTTTCCCTTCCAGATTGAGATTTGGTGTGACTTGTGGATCATCAGCACTAGACCCATTTATCAGAGAGAAGAACAATTATGTCTCAGCAGATAATTTATAAAAAAATTCGTACTTTAAAATTGCATTCTCAAGCAAATATTTCAATACAAAGTACTTCAAGACATGAATATATATTTAATGTTGCATACACTCTTACCTTTTATCTCCTCCCCAAGGACTTCCCACCTTTTCCAACAGGCAGTGCAAGTCTTTTGGACTAATTCCTTTAGAAGGAGAATAATTCTCACAAACTGCAATTGCCTCTGTATGACAAACTATACAAGTATTAGCCTCCTACGGGGGAAGATTACCTATGCTTGAATTGCGGCTGCTTTTTGGTTTTGCAAGTCACTATAGGAAAAAATAATCTCAACTGCAATAAAGAACCAAAAGTAGCCAAAAAGAGAGGTGTCAATATTCCTTGATATATGTGCATAAAGTTAGATATAACTTAGCACTAGCAATATTTGTTCAGTCCAATTATGGACTGGGAAAAAATATGGCAACACAGTTACACAAGCAAGGTATATTGTTACAGCTGCTAGTTTATTGATTAGAGCAAATGAAGTCCAGAATTATATCATTACATACTTTTTGCAACTGTCAAACACAAATGAGTAGACAACTAAACAGTTGAGATGATGCAGTTATAATTTGACTTCATATCTCCAGCCAACCCAATATTAAAGAGTTTATTTGCCACTACATTTCAAATGGGCATCTTTATGCACCTTGGCTAGGACTTGCCAGATTCATGATTCTTGCTAACCAACTTCGAACTTCAGAGGACGGATCAACAGTGCAATGTTAGTCGTAGAAACCCTGAATCCCTGATGAAGAGAACTGCTAAGTTAAGAAAAGGGCAAGTTGGGGCACAAATATATTGTAAAACAAACTTCACATGAGTTATGACAACAGCATACAAATCCCAGAAATTAAATCCTAAAATATTATACTGGGGGTTGCCTGAAATTGGGTGACAATTTTGCTGAGAGATACAATTTACAACTCAAAACCTACACATGAGTAGTGAACATCAAAACTTAGTTACTATGCTTCCATGTTACTCCCAGATAGCAAGACCATAAGGCAGTGCAGTGTCTGTTGTGATCCATAAACATGTCTCCTGCTGTCGGAATGGTACAATGCAGGAAGCAAATGACAAACTTCAAAGAATGACAAAGATCATGATCAGAAAAATCAGGGATACTCATTTCAAGATGGTTTATGCTGAACTCCCAGTTGGCTTAGAGCAGACCAACCATCAGGTTTAGTTGATGGCTAAATGCATTGAAGACAATTTGGAGAAGCACTAACTAATAAACCATTTTGAATTTGAGTAAAATCAAATATTAAACAAAATATCAAACACAATCATCTTCAAGTTGAATAATTGTATATGCATGCATACAAGTATATCAGTATCTGTCTTCCAAGTAATGCATAAGCCAATATGAAAATAATTCCAACAAATGGTACCTGACTCCAGCTAACAGGGGCTGCACATAGATCTACCACATGCTTCACACCTGTAAATCAAATTATTTTCATACATCTGAAGGTGAAAATTTTACAACTCATAAATTACTATCTTTATAGAAGGTCAAGCCTAGCGAAGATGGTTATGTAAGCAAAAATATAGCTTCTGCATATGTCTGCAAGGAAGAACAGCGCCTTTTGTTGTGAAGCTCATAATCAGATAATAGATTGAGCACAAATCAAATTCTTCCTACAAACTAAATTACTAATTGATGCAAGGTAAAGACAGCAACAACGTTGTATATATCAGGGGATAATTGAAAATAACAGTGTGTCGTGTCTGGGCATGAATTTTCATTTTCCTTTGGTATTATGTCATCCAAGCCCAATGGAAACAGCCCAGTACGACGACATATTTAAGGGAAAAAAAAAAAACTTATTTTTTAGGCAACTCAAATTCATGATTCACAAATTTGATCGATATCATTGCATTACACAAGGCAAAGTCTTTTACAGACCCAGTACTTGAAATACCCAAATGGTCACAATACAGATAGCGCTCCAGAAAAACATGAACTTTCCCACACCTCAATTCCCTCGACATTTTCTCTACTAACAAACAATCTATTACCGCCACCTTCAATTCTGCTAATCGTACCCCTCTCTGAATCCTCCGTTTTATCTACAAAATTTCTCCTATACAAGCCTGCACCAATCCCATTCTTCCTCTCTTCAACACTCGACCAAACCTCTAAACTCCCCTCTCTTCCCACGAATACTTGATTTTTGTAACAGTGTATTAGCTTGTTCTCTCCGTCACCCTTACTTCTAATACTGGGATTATTGCCGTCCATATATACCCACGGATCTTCCCCCAATCTACGTAAATCTGCCACTGCTAAATCCCCTGACATGGAACATATCTTAAATAGAGTCATCCCTTCCACGTCCACGTCCACGTCAGCAAATGCGTCCCCGAACCTACTGCTTCGACCCGTACCTGGCTCGTTCGTCTCCCAAACCACGTTTCCTGACCGTGGGTCCCACAACCTTATGTAACCGGAATAGCCAAACGCACCCGACGCCACTGCGCTTCCAATGATTAAGCCAGTCGTCGGAATCCACGTGAGTTTTGTCGGGACCATGTTCTTTGACGAACCACCAGATTGTCTGCCCAACTCTGACGAAACCTGGAGGGTTGACTTGTCAATCGCGAGGATGCAATTCTCTTTGTGTGGACAGATGAACGAGGCGAATATTGAACTGGGTGAATCCGCGATACCGGCGACCGTCGCTTTGTAAATTCTCGGATCAGTAGGATCCCTCCAGTGCGTGGAAGCCACGAGGCGAGCGCTTGAGTGGTCGTAGAAGTGAATACCGGGAGAGGAATCCGAGCCGATGGCGGCGACTTCGGGCCAAACGCTGTGTATCGAGGTGATATCTTCGAGATGCGTACGTAGGGTCACCAAGTGGGAGAGGTTCCAGTCGTAGACAGAGATCTGGCCACCGTGGGCTATCCATAGAGATCCATCGTCAGCAGACGCGGTGAAGGCAGATGGAAGGGCGTCGGCAGCGGGACAGATGGTGGTGACGACAGAAGCATCGATGCCTTGAAGTGGCGGTGGAGACATCGCCTTTTTCAACCGCATCTCGATGCCATAATAGAGGGCCTCATCGGCGAGTTCTTGCTTGCAGAATCGGCTGGCGGTTGAAGGGAGGCGATTCGAGCGGAGAAGAGATAACAGAACCGAGAAGATATCGGGGTCACGGTCAATAAAAATGGGGTCCGGGTCTTCCCCTGAGCGATTCGATAGAGCGTACAAGAGCGAATCCGGACCTCCAGATTGGATGGTGGATACGGTTGTTTCGAAGAGTTTGCCGCCGACGTTGAGCTTAACCCGGTTGCTGGCACGAGGCTGAGGGGTATTATTGGAATTAAATTGGTCCATCAAAAAGAATGAGCAGCAGTCACGAACGGACAAGATAACAGCTCAGTTTAAGACGAGAAGTCCGCCACCGGGGTAAAGCCAGGGAGGTTTCGGATTAATGACCGTAATGCCCCTCTGCTAATTTTGGGGAAACTTGCAAACAGTTAAGGATTTAATAGGAATTAATGATATTTTAACTGTTGGATCTGTAAGACAACAGAAATTAGAATCCGTAGGATTAATTAATAAGCGGATTAACATAAACATGCCCGTAATCCAATGTTTTGGGTTTAACCGCGAGACAATGTGCCACCAGTGGTGATTTGTATTATACAAAAAAAAAATATTTAATTATTATTTAATATTATTTTAAATATAAATAATTATACAAAATAAAATTATTTTAAAATATTAAAATTAATTAATTTAATCAAAATAAAATAAATTAATTTTTTTAATGTAAATAACTTTTATTTTAAAAACTTCTACAAAGTACTTTAATAATATTATGTTACGAATGAAATCATCTGTTATCAACTAAAAAAATTAAAGTTAGAGTCAATCTTAAAATTTAAATTTATAAAATATGCTAAGCTGGGCCTAATGATATCAAATTGGCAAGTTGAGCTGGGCCTAATGAATTTGGGTTCTGACGAGTCCGCCCATTTCAACAACTAGATCTGACTGGGCTTGTTCCCTTTGTGTTACTGGGCCCCATCTTTTCCTGATATAAATTAGAGCAAAAATATACCAAGAATTAATTAAGAAAGCAAGCATAAGCCTCTCTCTCGCAGTCTCGCTGGCAATGAATAATGCAAACTTGAAGTTGCTGAGCAGAGATGTGTAAGCGGGCAAGGCAACATGGCCAACAAAAGGAAACAGACACAGTAGGCCCTAAGACCTCAAAAGCAATGCCTACAAATAAAGAGTATCAGGTAAATGTCACCAACATGACATGACCATCAAAAATCCCACGTGAGATTCACCCTTCACAAATCAGTCAAGAGTCATCGTCTGGCTCAATTTTTAAATGGTTAGTCCTCAAATTGCTTTTGTTCCATGGCAAAGATGAAACGTAGCCTTGCTCAAACTGATCCCCACTATGTTTATGTGGAAAAGAGAATAAAAACATCTAGTGCTGTCAAACAATTACTACAAAGAATACAATTCATTTCACAAAAACAGATAAGACAAGATGCTCCATCATCAATTTGGCATGTCTAGTAATAACTTGATTACCAATAATTTAAATGTTAAAGGACAAACAAAAGTAAGGCATGATTAAGAATCTGAGGAAGGCTTTTCAAGCTCTCGTATACCTTGACTGGAAGCTTTTTTCATTTCAAGAGCTCTCTTGTACGGAGGGGCAATTGGGGGTTGTACGGGATCCAAGCTCTTGTAAGATCCATCGGCAACTTTAGGTAGTGGATATGAACGGTCTGAATCATATCCACTCAGGTCTCCGCAGGCTAAAAATGGGATATAAATCTTATTCGGTCCCTCCAACCAACCACTACTGCAATCTGAACAGTTAACAAACACAAGAATGAATACTACAGAAGAAAGAAAGTTCCAGATAATAGGCTTCGGAAAAAGCTGAAGAAATGTCTTTTTACCATTTTGCAAGACCACAGGTGCTTATCTAATTAATAGAAGTATTGCTATTAAAAAAAAAAGTAGAGGTTCTATGCAACAATCACATAGGAGAAAAAAAGCACATTTGGTCCAACTCGCGAATATACAGTGACATATGCTAGTAATATTGAAAAACATGAATTTTTCAATTAGTCATATTGAAATATAACATCCCCGCCATATTATCCCTTTAAAGATTTTTTTTCTTGTTTCAATAAAGTCTATATGGAGGTCCTTGTTTTAACTGAGCTTTCAATCTGAAGCCAGTTTCATATTTCTTCGTTCCTTGTAATGAAAGGGAAGCTACTCAATTGCTCTTGCCCAGAGTTAACTGCCAGTAATCAATTAAATGTAAATGAGTATACAAAAGCAATGTGTTGCCAAAACACTTGTACTTTGAGAGAAAGAGGATGCAATGCACATATATAATCTACTATATCCACAAGCTTTAGTAACTAAGAGTTAATAATACTTGAATACCTTAATAGAATATAAATCTAACTAAAAGATAAAAGCCAAGGTAGTTTTCTTTTTAGACTGAGAGATTTGGTGTGACTTGTACATTTTCAACACTAGACCCATTTATCATGAAGAACAATTATGTATATAAAATAATGTTGCATGTATGCTTACCTTGATCATCTCCTCCCCAGGGACTTCCCACCTTTTCCAAAAGCCGGTGCAAGTCTTTTGGGTTAAATCCTTCAGGAGGGGAATAATTCTCACAAACTGCAAATGCCTCTGTATGACAAACAATGCAAGTATTAGCTCAAATATTAAAAAAAATGAGGGTCAAATCACTTTCCATTTTGTTGCCAAGTTCAAAAACTGAAAAGGAAAAAAAAAAAAAAAAAAAAGAAAGCATCTCTGTACTGCAGAAGTTACCTATGCTTGAATTGCGGCTGCTTTTTGGTTTTGCAAAAGTCACTACAGGAAAAAATAATTTCAACTGCAATAAAGAACCAAAAGTAGGCAATATGTCAATATTCATTGATATACACGCAAAAAAGTTAATATATAGTTCGCTCTCACAATATATGTTGAGTCCAATAATGGAGTGAGAAAAAAAAATCACAACACAGTTATACAAGCTAGGCTACGCTGATACAGCTGCCAGTTTTCCACTGATTAGAGATTAGTGTAATAGTCAACTTTTGGGTTGCATCAGTAATAAAGTAAAATGAATTGAAGAATTATCTCATTATATACTTTTTGCAATTGTCAAACACGAACGAGTAGCCAACTAAACAGTAAGATGATGCAGTTATAAACTTGACTCAATATCTCCAGCTGACATAATAGTAAAGAGTTTATGGCCTCTTCATTTAAAGAACGGGCATCTTTGTGCACCTGTGCCAGTGCTTGCCAGGTTCATGATTCTTGCAAACTGAGTTAGAACTTCAGAGAACAGACCAATAGTGAATGTTAGTCATAGAAACCTGAATCCATGATGAAGGCAACTGCTAAATTAAGACAAGGGCAAGTTGGAGCACAAATATCTTGTAAAACAAACTTTGCTTGAGTTACGACAATAGTATACAAAGGTTATGAGCTAAAACCCTAAAAGACTATACTAGTAGTTTCAACAAGCATCTTATTTACCTGACAGTATAAGAGACTTGTATCTTTTCCACGGAATATCTTTGAAATGAATTTCCCACCTTCTTTAAGTACATGAGTAACAATTGTTAAACCCTGACAAAGAGCAGCTGGTATCAACAAAAAATGAACTTGAACAACATTTATTGAAGTAAAACAAAAAAAAAAAACCTTCTTAAGCAACAACAGCACACTGAGACAATCAGCAACCAATGAACATCCTTCGATATTTGCATCTTCTTAAGGATTTCAGTCACATTGTAATCTCAGTGATAAAACGCCAAACAATTTGATAGAAAATACTATCTAGTATCTCCGATTGTTAAATGCTACCTTATTTAAATCTAAATTGTAAATGTTGCTAAGAATGTCAGCATCAATAAGTAAATGCATTAATACACCTTGAGAATGGAATGAAGAGTTTGGTAGTTAACACATACAAATGCTAAAGTCTCTTGCTTCACCATGGTTGAAGATGATTTGGGCAAGAGATTTGGATGATGAAAAGCAGTCACACACACGTGCAAGTGATTATATCACTTGCTGGTAGTGTAACTACACTAAAATTATGCACTACTTGAGATGCCACAGAAATACACAACTTCCTATATGAAAAACCTGGAAACTTACTGCTAGTATGAGTTGAGATTGAACAAATTCATCCATGTCATGAAGGCCAGTTACTGGAAATCACCATGAACCAAAGTAAGCTTAAGAACAAATGTAATGCCACTAAAAAGCAGTAATGGAGTAGAACAGGAAGTAGGAAGCTGAAGACCAAAATGTTACTTTACCATCAGGAGCACCATCACACACAACCAAGTCAGCCTTGCAGCCATCAAAATGTCTTATAACCTGTAAAAAGAGGCAGCAATAATAAACTCGAGTTATCAGTACAATTTTGAACAGGCATCAGTCTGAAAGAGTTACAAACTTTCAATTGAAAACTGCAGCATAATAAATCACTGAAGAAAGATGAAAATACTTACCACTTCAGCTGTACGGGCATTAGTTATATCACCCTGCACTTGAATAACACCTTCAATCGGAGCCATGGGCTGCAAATCAATAGCCACAATGAGGGGAAGATCACAGTCCCTGAAAATTATAGAGTATGAAGTTATGGTTTTGATTATGAAGAAAAAAATCAGAAATAAAGATGCTTTCAAAGTAACAAGAATTTATGGAATTTCTCACTCGGGTAAAACTGATCAGTAACCAAAAAGGAAACCGCACAATTAGATCACATGTTCACAACAGCAACTTATAGCGGAATGCATCTATGGAGCATATTTCCACTAGTTAATGGTCTGAGATAAGGATTTGCACCAGTGAATGTTGCAGAGACACATTAAAGAAGTACACACAAAAGAGAGAGAAAATAAATAAAAAATAGGACATATCATATCCCAAAACCACATCTAATTTCAGTGAATTTCATAGTTGCATTTATGCAACCAATTACAATTTTGATGGACAAAGAACTAATTAAGATAGTCAATTCTAAGAGGAAGCACAACACAAGCTTAGATACAGCATTACACAGATTTTACAATAAATAAGGAAAGGAAAATTGGTAGGATGAAAGTTACCTGGAATCAGGTGATAACTTTGCTGGGAGATACAATTTACGACTCAAAACCTACACATGTGCAGTGAACATCAAAACTTGGTTATTACATTTTCTATGTTACTCCCAAACAGCGTGAACACAAGGCAATGCAGACATGCATCCTGCCATTGCAATCATACAATGCTGGAAGGAAATGAGAAAATTCAAAGAATGATGAAGAAAGTAGTCAGAAAAATCAGGCTATACTCATTTCAAGATGGTTTATGCTGAACTCCCAAATTACCTTAGAGCAGAATGCCCAACAAGTTTAGTTAGACAGCAAAAAATTTAAGGCAATATGGAGAAGCAATGGTCAGAAACCATGTTGAAATTAAGTAAATTCAGAAATATCATACACAATTATCTTCAAGTTGAATAATTATATATGCATGTCTTCAGGTTTCTCTGTAACTGTCTTCCAAGAAGTGCATGGGCCAATATAAAAGTAATTCCAATGAATGGTACCTGACTCCAACTACCAGGAGCAGCACATAAATCGACAGCACGCTTCACACCTGCAACCAAATTGTTTTCAAACAACTTATGGCAAAAATATTACAACTTATAAATCTGTATCTTATCACAAGGTCGAACTTAGTGAAGATGGTTATGTAAGCAAAGATATAGCACTGCATATTTCTGCTAGGAAGAACACCGCCTCGCGGTCTGGTGTTGATAACCCATCAAATGCAAATAGTTCAATAATAGATAGTCTAACTTTCACTTCAAAATTTATCCATCTTCATAGAGGTAAATCAACAAGAAGAGAGAGAGAGAGAGAGTATCAAATATTATGGATCACACCTTCAAAAATGTTGAATTCCTCATCTATTTGAAGGAGCTTAAAGGCACTTCGAGCACGCCAACCTTCTTCTTTTGCTTTTCGATAATAAATATCCTGAAAATCAACAACACTATCAATAATAGTTTCAAAACAAGAAAAGCCCATAAAAGGTAGAATGTAAATTCCAACAGAAAGAAAAGCTACCCTCTTGTCCCTTGAAGCTTTGCCCATGTTTAACCTCACGGTATAACCCAGAGCTCCTGCTACAGTAATTAATTCTAAAATCACAACAGCCTTCTGATCAAATAATAGATCAAGCACAAATCAACTCTGCCTACATACTAACTATAGTTTCAGCAAGATACATATAAAAACAACAACAACAACAACAACTTTGTATATACCAGGGGACAGTTGAAAATAACTCTTTGTTGACTATGTCTAAGCTTCTGTTGCAACTGGGCATGATTTTTAACTACGGAGAAAATCTTTTCAGAATTATGCAATCCATGCCCTATGGCAATACTTCGTATGTCGACATATTTAACAAAGCAACTTTTCTTTCCGTCTTTTCTTCGAACAGAGTATATATTGTACCTTTAATTTAACTAAAATACAAAGAAAGCTAATGGTGATTCAAATACACACGACATAGTCAGCCCAGATGAATATAAATTTATGCAATTCTCTTACACGCAAAAGATAGAAGAAGAGAAAGAGAGCAACGTATCGGAGATTTCACTTGCCTTCTGATGGATACTTCTACGACAGTATTTCTCTTCCTCTCTACTCTTTTCAGAGGGCCATGACGGATTATTATTTCAACCGAAACTCCTCCAGCGTCACTAATCGGGGGAGGGTTTTTCCATTGGTTTATAGTGAAATTACCAATAAGGACATAGTTTAGAAATTTTTTTAACATGCCGGTCCCTGACGACTCTTTTAATGGAATTATTAGCTTGTTGGATCCTCACAGCGATTATTTGAAATAATTACGTCCACAAAATCCAAAATAATAAATCTCCAGGGCTTAAGTTTATGGGCAAAATTCTTATTTTATCGGTTATATGAAAAAATAAAAATCAAAATTTTTTATAATTTTTTTCTTCCTAAATTTATTGATATATAATATAATTAAAAAAAATAAGATAGAATGACAAGTTTAGAAAGTTTTCAAGTTCCTAAGGGTCCCTATAGCGGTTGCAAACAGTACACGTCCAAAAATAAAATAGAGCGCAGACAAAATATTCGGAATCTAATGTAAAATGGGCAATCAGGCATGATTAAAAATTAACCAAATAAAAAAAAAAAAACGAAAGAAAGGAGCAACAACAAGGGTGATGAATCTCGAGAATGGAAGCCGGTGATCTCTGATCATACTATGAAGAATACAAAATTGTCATCAACGAGAGTCTTCACATGTAACACAGAACTGGCTTCACCCGTTTAAACCCCATTTGAGTTGCTCGAGTTCTGCAACGGCTGAAACCCCAAACGTCTACAAACTTGTTTTTCAGCTTCCGCTAGCAGTTGGGACTGTTGCTGGCTTTGCATCCTCAGTCTTTTCATGTTCTTTGTTCAAAATCTGGGGAAAAAAAAAACCCCAAATATGCAATAAGAAAACTATCTTTGAGTAGGATAATGGTCCTTTTGTTAGAATTACAGCGAGAAAACTCATACCTTGTTATTGATCAAGTTGTGCAGAGCAACAACACTCCGGATGAGGGACGAAAGATAAATAACCAACATCATATCATTGGTTTTTACTGCACAAAAGGGAAAAATGTAAATCAATTATCTGAGGATAACAGATTGACCTGTTTCAATTGCAAGAAATCAATTAGACAATTTCTGGCTTCTATTACCTGCAAAGGCCTTAATTAATTCAGCCACATTTAGGTTCGGTAGCAGATTGAACACATCCTGGAATTCGTGCAAGAAAGCATAATATGTGCATATATAAGTATAAAAGAATCATGAGAACAAAAGGAACAGAGATAGAAGACAGGTACAAACAAGTGCAAACATGTGAAAAAGGAAAAACGGTACCTGTAAATGGTATAGTATCTCGTGATTTAATGGAAGCTTCTCATCAATAACAAGATCGAGGTAACCACGGATCTCTCGCAACCGTGCATCCAGACCCTTAAGAGCTGTAAGTTTTCCAGTTACCTGCACAACACAACAGTTAACTCTGTTCATTTTCTTTCTTAAGATCTACTGCCCACATCCATAAATAAATGCTTAAATTCTCAAGTTGATGTTGACTTGATGAAAAGAGATGGCCTTTAACTCAACATCAGAATCTCTATTAAAAATAATTGGGAGGGGAGAAGATTAAGATTTTACAAACCTCAGTTGCAAGTGTACTAATAGTGGTATCTTTCACATCCCTTAGCAAGTGCTCCACTCCTGTAGACAGGAGAGATAGAAAACAATATCAGTGCAGAAAATTGAAGAACAAATCAATGAGAAAATCAACTTAAACCTTATCCTAATGGAAAAACATAATGTAATTTTTCATCACATGGCATACCAATTTCCTCAACTTCATGAGCAGCAATTTCAGAAGGCACATGTACAAAGACCTTTTGGCTTTTCTGAGTAGCATTCTGCAAGACAACGAAGAATTATTTTAAATCTTCAAATGATGAAGGAAAAAACAAACTAGCTTAGAAAAAAGAAACAATGATAATAACCATCAGATTATCATTTACTTCTCAGCATCATAAAAGCCGTCTTCAACAGTTGAATAGAGCATATTCAATCTCTATAATGTCTTTGTTCATTCAATAACAGCAATAAAAAAATAAGTCATACTATTGTTTTACCTCTTTCACCTCTTCCACATCATAGTAGGCCTTGGTGGGTATTCCAAGTTCTTTTGGTTGGACATCAATTATTACCAAAACAGGATTTGGGACATAGCTACAACAGAGAGAAAATGAGTGTCTAAAACAAAATTAATCTCAATAAAAAATATATGTGATTGTTAATCTCACTTGTGGAATAATTGGTGAATGTCTAGATCATTCTCTCTTAGCTTGGGTCCTGTACTATACCAACCAACGACATGCTCCTTGGCTGAAACATTTATAAGATATTAATAAATGGAGATAAGTAGCAATTTTTAAAGAAAAGAAACTGATTCAAAACAATAGAAATTGTTACCATTAATCCTTTTGAACATTGAAAACATTGATTCATGGTAGTTGTGGTCAAGAAACCATATGGTTGGGTCCTTGTCATCTTCTTCAAAAGGCACTGAAATTAACATATTCCGCCATTTAGAGACATCAATAAACATCTTTTGCACAAGATAATATAACAACTTTAGTTACCATCTTTGTTTGGATGCATAAAAGTTAAACCTCGGAAAACACTCACACAGCAGAAGACCTGCATAGATATGTTTTGCACAACATGCAAAGAAGTACAGAATACAATGATAACAAAAGTACACACTTATGTATTACATTCAGACCCAAATGTAAAGGCAGCAATGTTGCTCAGCAAGGCAATAGAATATGAGATTTGCCCACGGATACAGGAGCCCCATAAGGGGAGACCATCAATATCTCAGTACGTTTATTAATGACAAGTAATTTGGATCTACAAGCATAACTACTTTGCTCTAGTCAAGAAAAGTCTTCTTCACAAAAATTATTGTCCCCTATTTACAGTGTCAGTTTAACACTAGAACTACTAATTTAACAATATAGCCAGCTGAAATACAACAAAATGGTAAAATCAAATAAAAAGCATTAACAAGCTCTCAGATATACTTGCCAAAATGTTAAAATGGTAAACATAAAAAGCCTTACTAATATTCACAAGCAACCAATGAATACATTTACACCAAGCATTTCCTTTCTAATATTATTTTCATAGTTTCTGATCCAAAAGGAAAACTTATAGTCATCAATGTACCAGCAAGTGACAACCAGTCAATAATTAACTTTGTAGACAGAAAAAACATATTTTCATTAATGTACTGACAACATGGCAATATTTAACCTGAACACTGCACTTGACATTAGTATGATAATCCAAAAATACCATAGCATAAGTTATCAACTAATTCATGCCACCACACTCGATATTCAATAAGTCAGATTATATTCACACTTGCATTACCACTGCTTGACAGAATTTCAAAATTTTCATTCGAAGTATAATCTATCTTTGTACTAATAACAAGCTGAATCAAAGAATTCACTTGGCATAACACCAGTTGCCTCAAATTCATCCGCAATCAACAACGTTAAACCCTAAAATAATGCTCCATTGAGCAATTCAATAGCACAAACCGCACTCCTCTATTATTTTAGTCGAAGAAACCATAGACTGAAAGCTCGTCTAATTGGCTACATTTAGTGCACAATTAAACCCCAAAAACATCAGATCTAGACAAGAATACCGACCTGCGTAGCTGTTGGAAACATCGACAGTGCCCTTAAAGGAGCTACCGAGGAGTACACCGACGACGCGCTTGCGCGTATCCTTGGCGACACGATTGTAGTTATCCACAATACTCAGTAAAACGAGAGGGTGAACTATCACCTTCTCTATTGGTCTCGCCGATATTTGCTGCGTCTTTACCACGTCCATCTTCAAATCGTCGTCTCTTCTCCCGTCTCTGTTTTTCTCCTGATTTCCTAAACCATTGGTTTGTCTGTCGATTTTACGTTTTATAATTTTAAGCCTGGATTGCCCACGAACACGAAAACGGTACCGTTTGGATAGTTGAAAAGAACGAGAGGTTGCTCCTGGAGAAACTTGAAATCAAGTCGGTGGTTTCATTAACTGCGTCAATCCTAGCTCTTATCTATTGACTGAACAACCTCACAGACGCCTGTTATACTGTCTCAGAAAGCAATCTTAAAATCAAAATAATCTTATGTGTCATTTTGGAGCTTATCTCAATCAGTTTCCATGTGGGTTCTTACAGTCTGTGGCAATACATCCATCATTCTTCCAGGTTCTGAAGTTACCAGAGAGAATACAGAGCTTCTTGGTTAGCTTCTTATCTTTCTCAACTTTTCAGTATAAACAGACATACCGTAGTTTTTCTCTTCATTTAGTTTTGCTATATCATGTTGCTGTACATTGGATAAACAATAAGCATTGAGGTTAGAAAGTTATATTAAAGCTCAGCATCAAGAGCAACATTTGAAGTTGTCATCAAGAGGCTCGCCAGTTTCTTCAAACTCAGCCTCTTCCAGGTCTTTTAATGTCAGAGTCTTTGTAAGCATACAAAGTTGCAACCACAATGAACACAACAAGATTTGTTGCATTCTGCAGCTAATATCCAGTAACAATTATCCAAACGACTGTTATTAAGTGCGTCTTGGAACCAATTTTGTTTTCCTTTCTGTTCACTGATTTTTCCCACAAGGTTAACGGACAGAGCACTTCCCATTGTTCCTACTCCAGAAACACCAATCATAATATGAGTCACGTACCTGAACATTAAGGGAGGAAACTGATCATTGAAGAAGCAACCAATGCTTTTTCCAGAAATACCATCAAATCCTCCGAGAAGTAAAAATTGTGGCAGCAGCCAAAACATGCTCATGGGGAATTTCTCATCGAGTTTGTCTGTCAATCCATGGCTCTGAATAACATCTAGCCTTCGAGTCTCGACTTTTGCTGCTGTTATACAACATAGTATTCCTAGAATCATTGACACTGCAATTCCGATGGCAGGAGCATACTTTTTTTTTCACTTGATTCACCAAAGCACTTAACAAGTTTTGCAATTAACAAAATTTGCAAACATGATATGGAACTTTGATTTTGCAATGTCATAGGACCACAGGAGTATTAAAAGAGGAGCACCTAGTCTTCCCACCTTCCGATTCAAGTGGTCTGCTTGCCCCAGAAAGAAAGTTAATCCAATAGAAGATACAACTCCCGGAATGATGAAGGTCAAGCAAATTGGAATCATTCGTAGAAGAGATATTGTTTCTTCAACTTCTGTAACTCTGCATAGTCTCCATCTGTTTGTTCCGTTCCTCTACCGGTGTCTGGTAGTATAATTGCAGCTTTGACTAGACACCTGCTAAAAGGAAGGTACTTTAGAAATAGCTCGGTCATGTTCCCAAAAATGTTACTACTGCGAGAAAGAGTACAAACCTGAGGCCACGAGTATGTGGGGCACAGGAATCACTGACACCTTTCTGGTAGAATCAGATGAATCTCTTGGGCACCTATAAAATAATTTAGAGGCAGAGGCAACAAAGACTCTGAAAACAGTTGCGAGTGGATTCCCACGAGATTTCCCGATAATATGAGAGCATGAGCCACCCAAAAAGGAAGTGCAATTGCTCCAATTATAGGCATGAAGTGCACTCCACAGCAGCTCAACGACAGCTTGAATTTGCCTTCGCTAATATTTTCTGTTCTTGATTCTCTCTTGTTCCTTTTTGAAATCTCCCATTCAGGTTACGTGACATACCATTCCGAAGGCTATTAGACCTAAAGCTGTGTAAAATAGAATCTTCTGTCCCTCACCGATGCATTAAAGCTTGTATTCTCTGCAGTTGCCCATAGCCCCAGACATTACTGCAAAACAAAGTTTTTGTGTGGCATGATAAAATTTTGTACAGAATAAAAATTTGCTAGCAGCATAGTCGAGTGCAAAGGACAAACTTATGGCACTGTAAGCGAAGCTGGAGAATAAAAGCGTCCAATAGTTACCGCTGATAGTGTCAACAAAATATCGCATGGCCAAGGGCAACATGAGGACAGTGCCCCAAAAATGGCAGCAGCATGTACGAAGCTAGTATTCCAGACATTTGTTAAGTATGTCATCATTATCCACATGGCATAGGCACCAAGAATGTCTACCCATATAAGAACTGCCATTGAAGAAGACAACCAGCAGTTTAGCAACAAGGTGAAGACATTAAAACAGAGAATTGATTAAAAGACACATATTAGTTTATTACCCGTGATTCTGGCAAGGGAGGATAGCATTTTCAAGTGATTATGGGCGAAGACATTGCACAATTAAAACGAAGACGAGCTGCTCAAGTGCAGGCACTCAGAGTAAACTACTGTAGTGAAAGCTTAAATATACGAAGAACTCAACTTTTAAAAGCAAAAAAGAGATCCAAAGAAAGTAAAGCTGTTGAGACTTGGGAAGATTTTGGAATGCAGCTTAATTAATGGGCATACAGGGTGTTCATCAAGAGAAATACCAAAGGCAAAGGCAATAATTTGGCTGAAAGTGATGTCCACAATCTAATTGTTGAAATTCTGCCCTGCCAAACAGTTTCAAACAAACTTCTGAATTTCCCTTCTCCCAGTTATCCATATCTCTTGTAGGGCATTCTCATGATATGCTATTCATTTCTCAAGGGGGGATACCAGTCTGTGGTTTGGACTTCATGGAGTAAAACATTGACTTGGGTTTAAATAATATTCAATTTAGGTGCATATATTTTCACATGTCTGCTACTATGCCTGAATTTATTTCAGTGGATATAGTTTTTCATGAATTAACATTTAAAGAACGGAACATAAAGACTAAAATGCGACGGTTTTGACGACTTTGAGATGGAGTTTTCCATGTTTCATCGGTAGCAATCCTGGAGAGAAAGTTGAATAAAGACTTCTTGGTAGAAAGCAACCGTGTTTTCCCTATTGGGGAAGGCAGGCCAATGGTTTTTTAGCAATATATTCATTTATTTTTGGTTTGCTGATGATTATCTCCATTCTCTGATAACTAACTATTATGATTGACATCGACCTCGAAAAAAATCGAAACCCATATCTTGTTACATGTGCTCTAAGGATACCCTCCCGAAATTTTCGTCGTCATAAACTCTGCATAGACAGGTCTTCTTTTGTATTTCCTTGACTAAAAATATGAATGTTATAACACTTGGTGCTAACAGAGGAAGTTGCCATCAATCAGGAGTTACAGTTGATTGAGGGGGAGTTAGTGCAGCCGATGTCCTGTAAAGCACATGAGAAAGTCGGAGGAAGCTACACTGTTGAAGGAATTGAATTCTAACATATTCCGTGTATGTCCTTCTCGACTCTCCAGATTCACAGCCTAGATATTGCCGTCAGAAAGAACATATGGTCCAACACAGCCCGCCTATGACCTATGATCCAAGCCCGCAAGGTACATTCACCTTTCAGGGTTGCTTCGATTGCCGCATCTGGCCCTAATACTTTCTGATGCACACAGAAAGTAGCTCTAGACTTTTTATTAATTTATTTCTAACGAGTTAAATATCTAGACTTAAACAGACAAAACAGAAGATGGCATGTCCCCTTCAAAATGAATACAAAGGTTTTAATAGCTCGGTACAAATCTGTCAGCAGACGAACATGATTTGTCGCTAATGTAAATGAGAACGGTCCCAATCCCCTTCCCATATACAATAAAATAATTGCTCCACCGTCTGACTAACCATTCGTTATCTTCATTTTGTCCAGTAGATTTCACCCTTGGGCTCTCAAATCTGACACTCACGTGGGTAACTTCATTGATCTAGCATTTTGTATTGCGGGGTCTGTGATGTGATCTCTCGCACTAACTACAACCAGAAGTACGGAGACAGTCAATTGAGTTTTTAAAATTTAAGTAGAATTAATTTAATATTAAACTCTATAAAAAATTACAATTCAAGAACTGATCTAAGACACTAAAAAATTAAGAAAATCAGGATGTCGCCCCTGACCTTAACGCAAAGTCTGGACAAATTTTAACCCTCCATTTTTTTGCGTCTTTCTCATTTGGACACTTAGCTTCAAAAACTGACTCTGCCTGAATATAATTCACCGTAACGATAACCAAATTGGTATTCAATCAATGTTCCAATCGATGGGCAGCACAAGAAAGACCAAATAAATTTCCTCTCTGACAAATATCCTTACAGCTAGCTGCGGCTGTGCAGCATCCGTGGCATTGAGTGGGGTAGTTAAACAGGGTCGAGACAGGCAGAAACTCAACGAGGCATTGCATTAAACAAGCATATCCGATTATTGCGGCAATCGGTGTGAAGATGAAGATGACACTCACACAGTGCCTGTCTTATCCATGTGCAATTTCGTGTACAAAGCTGCATGCCAAAATCCAGCTGGTTTTATTAAATAGGAAACCAATCTTTTGGTCCCCTGGGGTGGATTTGATGTGCATGCATACACCACAAAATGACGGTCAATTTGTTCTTAAACTCTCGCATTGATTGGACAGTTAAACAATGGAGATGCCAACAGGGAAACAAACTCTGCAATTCAGTAACGATAGCACAATCAAAACCACAAAAATTGAATCACGAGAGTAAGCTAGTAACTACAATCACACGATTACTAGTAGTTGTTAATCAGATCCATTTATAATTTGAAAATGATTAGCATGCATCCGTAGTGCTTTTGGAGGCGGTCCATACAAACAACTGACTCATCCGAATTTAACAACAGTTATGCACTACTGACAATTTTTTTATTTTTTTTTATAAATATAATTTATGATTTAAGTCAAAAATTAATTAACTATTTATAATAGTGTTTAATCTTTATAATTTAATTTTAAAAAATTAATTGATTAATATAAAAATTATATTTAATTACATAAAAATAAGTATGAGATTTTTTTATCCATAATGATAATGCTAGATATTGTACTTTAAAAACTCATTTATGGACTTTAAAACTGTTGTTGCTAGCGTTTATATTACATTACTACCTGTATCATCCATGAATGATCTGCCAAGTAATGCCAGAAATTTGATGGTTACAAACCTTAATGTTTCCTCCAACCTGCAGGTATTCAGTCAGTCTTCTTATATTCTCTCACCATAAACAAACTGTAAGTCAAATAAGGCATGTATTATTCTATACTACAGCAGAAAGACTAACTTTCGCACCCGTTCCTCCTATTAATATGGCATGGTAAATGGCACATACAGCAGTCTTAAGTAAATATTCAACACTCATTGCCTTATATTAATTACCCTTCATGTGCGCATTAATTCTTCCACAAGTCACGTCCCCATCACTATGCCCACCACCACTCCTTACTTACATCCTATTGTATCGTATTTATGTAGTATTATTATTTAATTTATAATTTATATTTAATAATTAATATAATATATTAAGATATAAAAAAAATAAATAAATATTTAATTTAAATTTAATATTATTTTGGATAAATTTGATACAAATTTGTTAAAATTTTTTGTTGAATATTTCGAGTGTTTAGAACAAAAATGATAACTGTTTATTTTCTTTGTTTTTTGGTTTCTTTTATGTGTTTGTATTTGAATATCATAACAGTTGTATCACTATTTTTTATCATACCAAAATCACAGACACTGCTGAGTAAAAATATATTTGTATAAACCGTACTAGTAATATACATAATTTTTTTTTTTTATAATCAGACAATGAAATTTTATTGTTCATAAAGTTTGAAACATGTGGAAAACAATAGAGATCGAATTACTCATAAGAATTTTGCCATGGATTTTGAAATGTATCAAGCCTTTTCCTTCTTCGATGGGACGCGGCCATCTGTGCCAGCAAGCATAGCATACTTGTCCTTCCTTGTTAAATTGGTGCACTCGAACCCTAATGTTCCTGCCAGCACCCTTTGAATGTAATTAGCAACTTCAATGGCGGATTTCCCGCCTTTGCATGTGAGTTCCGGCGGCAGCTGATTCAAGAAAGTGATCTCGTACGTAGGCATCGGATTCATGAACACGAAATAAGGATCTAATAATTTGTGCCCACGAACTGTTGTTCCGTGAAACACACTTTGTTTTGTGTTAATAGCAACGGGAACAATTCTGTCTGTAAGCTCAGCAAAAAGAGCACTGAATCTCAAGAGAAATGGCTCTCTACAAGTCGTTCCCTCAGGGCAAATCACCAAGTCTCCTTCTTCGAGCAATTGCTTGATATGAGCTGCATCTTTCTCTCTTTCCCTCGACAAAGCAACTGCCTTAATCGGTGAAATTATTTCAGTAAATTTGCTGATACTGTAAGTGACACAGCTAATTTTTCTCCCCAAGGCCACGGCTGTGACCACGGGGTCTAAAACTGTGCGATGGTTGCAAACAAATAGGACACCACTTTGGCCTTTCTTTGGAGCTGGTGGAGGGTTACCCTTAACAACAAGTTTGATCCCTAAAAGCTTGTAGTTGTATCGAGCTATACGTTCGGGCAAAGGAATGTTTGTATAGACTCTCAGAATTGAAAGTATGATACCAATTGGCAGCCAAAGCAAGCTCAAGAGAGCAACAAGAGGAGTTGGTCTTTGAACCAAACGACCCTCGTGGAATATTACCGGGCTTAGCAGCTTGTATCTTGGTAGTGGCTCACATTTCATTCTTGGCACCATGTATCCTTCCTGCAAATTAATCAATTGCCAACAAAAACTCAACCTTAGAAAACAAATCAATTCATAGATCATAACAACTATTTGTCATGTTCTATCGAGGAAATGGATAAGGACATCAAATCAACTGACAATAGATAGGGGATTTTAATATTTCGACCCAATAATTAAATCACTAAATAAAGACTTAACGTTAATAATAAAAATATAGGCAATATCCTTTCTAATCTCAGAAACTATTATACATAAAATATTGTTATATAACAAGAAGAAATTAATTTCATGCGGGCAGGAGCGATAATCTTAGGAATAGGCGACACAGGTAGTTAATTAAAGTTTTAAAATTTAATTTAAAATTAGAGCCCAACGCTAAATTTGACAGGGACGGCAGGAGGGCAAAGTCAATTTTATTAGACTAGAATAGGTTATGGAAGTCAAGTCGCAAGGAAATTGTTGTTAACTGAAGGAATGAACCGAAGATATAGCACTAACAACAGGGATAATAATTTACTCTCGGTATTTCGTACATGAGATATGCATGATGGACAGACAGACAGAGGGCTTTTGTTTTGTCCAAAGAGGTGGGTTGGACACGAAAGATGCATGCTAGGCTCTGGTTATTAAATGATATGCTGTCCTTCTCATGTTAGAATTCACAATTTAGGCATGTAAATGAAGAAAATAAAAGTGGCAAGTAGAAGCTAAACAAGCATTAAAATAGAAGCCGGGCGGGAATTTAATGATGTTGATGTTTTATTAGAATTTAAATATTTATTTATTGGGTAAATTGATTATTAATAAATAAATTTGCATTCGTTTAATAATTTTCTATTGCATACAAAATGAGAAATCTTCTATGATAGTTGAACCAGACAAATCATTATTGTCGTCAACGGTGAACCTGTAATAAATATAAAGGTTAATTGACAGTTCAGGGATTCGGGTAAAAGAAACAGCTCACAGAGTTCAAAAAATAGATAATCACATCCATAAGGACTCAGAACAGGGAAAAAGTAAATGTTACAGAGGTTAGAGGTCGAATTACCTTGCATAAGGAGATGAAATCGTGATCAGTTTCTCTGTCTCCCAGCCCTAAATCTGGCAAATTTGAGCCAAATTCTCTTAGGACAGCTTCTCTTTTGTGTCCTCCGACAAGAACTCCCGGTTTCTTAGCAAACCCAGTTGCCCTTCCGGATTTTGTGACTTCTAGTTCTGTCCCAATAATCTTATCAGCACCTAAAAATGTCTTGGCAAAATGTTCCACCATGATCCTTGGATTTGCAGTAATTATGTAACGTTTGCCGAATGAGTTGAACACTCTCCAAGTCTCAGGGTGAACATCTTCAGCATAAAATTTGGGCAGAACAGACCTTGAAACAAGTTCAATGTCTCTAATTTTCAGCCCCGCGAAGGAGATGAAGATAAAAATATTGATAGCTATTGACTCAGATATGAACAAGTACGTGAAACATACAAACGGGACAGAAGCTAGAAGCAGTAATGCTCTTAACACACTGCCAGCTTCAAGAGCAACAAGCAAAAAGTAAGGAAAAGCACTTCGTGAGACAAGAAGCGTGCCATCAAGATCTGCGGCCACAGTCTGATTTGATCGCCCCTCAGAGCTACATTTCGTGATTGGCTCAAAATGACGATGAGCACCCATGACCATGAGACAAAATCAACAAACACAACAAATCAAAGCTATTGGTTTAGAAGAGAAGAGAGAGAGAAGTGGGGAATTTAAAAGGAATGAGATAAGACTAAGGACGTGAATACCATGAAGACTTTGTCGTCGCTGGTTGTGTGCATTGGAGTTAACATGAAAATGAGAAGAGGATTAGTTGGTGGGTTGAGAAAAGAAGGGAAAGTGGTACAAGGCTTTATAAACCCGAGTCTGTGGAGGATTAAACGAAGATGGTTAGACAATTTTTTTTTTATTATTATTTTTGGCTTGGGATTTTGACGTATAAATTAGGGCAGTTGTGAGAGAGGGTCTGAGTAGTTGTAAGTCGATAGCAACACCTACATTTTCATTCAATTAGCCTACTTTCTAGTTTATTGACGCCGGCCACGCCGCGCTATAAAAGCTGTATGGCATTTTATTGGCCAAATTTGACCACAAAAAAAAAATTTTTAAGTGTTACAATACTATTACCTTAATAACTAATTAATAAAATAAAATAATTATTTATTAATAAATAAAAAATTAAATAAATTTATTATTTAATTAATATAATAAAAAATTATAAAATCTATCCGAGATTTATTTTATTCATTAACAATCAATGAATTTTTATCATTTTACATAATTTTATTATTTTAACTATATTAATGTGATAAAATTATTATACTTAAGATTTTCTCTTGTACTTAAGATTTTTTTCTAAATTGTAATATAGCACAGGTTTTAACTATTTATAAAAAAGTAATTAAAGTATATAAATTCTCATATCAGTCAGTCTATTAACACAAAAAGAAAAATGTTGGCAAGCTAGGTTTGGAAATAAAAGTTAACAACATGTGAGCATTTCCTCAAGTAATTTATTTTTTCGAAAAAAAAATTATTATAATGAATAATTTTAAATTACTAGTGCCAATAAAATTTGAATTTAGATATTTTCACTAAAAAATTTTACTGATTGAAATGATTATTATCAACGAATTTTATTAAAATTTTTTCCTATAACTTTAGACGTACATGTTATTAACAAGATTTGTCAAAATATAACAATCATTGATTTTTTGAGGCAACAAATTATACATTTATGTAACATATAAACATTAAAATTAATAATTTTTTTATTTTTATTAATTTTCACGTCAAGAGAAATTAAGATCTAAATATTAAAACAAATGCAGACATTTGTACTTGATAATTTTAATATATTTAATAATTAAAATGAGCATTCCACTTAAGGTTTGATGGTCCATTTGTATCTTAATGCTTTCTATAAATCAAGCGCGCAAGATCATTTATTATACATAAATACAAAATTATTAATATAATTAATAAAGTGAATTAATTTCCTTAAGTTTTGTTAAAAATTAATTTCTTCTATTTTTGACAAATATGTATATATGATTCAGACCAACATCTTTGTTAAAAAATTATTTTAAATTATATCAGTATGTAAAAATATTAATTTTCTTATTATAAATACTTTTATAATTGGGTAATTTAAATTAAATAAGTCAGAAAATAGTTTTGAATTTTTAAAAATTTAATCGTGTAATCTTTATCAAATTTAATATCAACCTAAAAAATAAATAATAACATATAATTGATTTTAAATTTAAGATTTTAATGTTAAATTAAAATTTAAAATTTTTAAATAATAACCTATGTCAACTATCATAACGCTATCACTGAATATATTAGTTGTAAAATTATAATAAATAAAGGGCTCAAAAAAATATAATATAATTATTCCGCTTAAAAATTTTTTTGTTTTTTTTTATCTTGCAACAAACAGCCAAAATGGCAGAAAATGCCAGTATGGCTTAAGCAGCTAAAGCTTAATCGAAGCCAAGCCAAGAAAAGCATGTTACTTGAGATAATCAATGCATGCCAACCAAATCAATTTGGCGATTTATTTGTGGAGGTTCCAAGGCTCACAATTCTTGACTTGAAACAATAAAAACAAAACCAAATTTAATTTCTAACTGAGTAGATATTGACAGCAACCAAACCTTCCCCTTAAGTAATAGTTTACTTGAAAGCAACCCCATGGCATTAGCGATCATTTCTGCAATTTCTCCATGACTGTATTATAAGAATAAGAAGATAGTTTCTTAACATTATTATCCCAGTTATACATTCTCATGTCTTTGTTGTTTCGATTAGAAAATTTCTATTGTCAATGAAAATCGACCTTGAATTTTAGTACTTTGGGTAAATTCTTAAATTACGGTATCTATCAAATTTAATATTAAATTAAAAAAATTAAATAATAATATATAATTAATTTTAAATTTTAAATAATATAATTTTGAACTAAATTTTAAAATCACTGTCGCACGACCACCATTGTGCCATCGACTTGGCTTCTTTGAGCTCCTATTTATAACCATGTACAAGTCATTTTTTTATTGCAATTTTTTATAGGGTTGCTGTTTTGTGTATTAATTCCAAATGAATGATCCTCCGAATATCCTTTCCATTTGACAAAGTAATTTGATACATTAATCTTCAATCAAAGCCTCTCATACACTTTTGGATCGATCCTGCATACATTAAGAAAAATCCTGAAAGATATTTCGGTCAAGCTTTTAGTTAGGTTCTAGTAACCTCATAACATGGAGATTTAAAACTTGCTCATGCATGTGAGAGAGAAAAAACATGATTATTAGTTAGAGATTAGTAATATATCTAACAACAACCTAGACAATTCCTCTTTTTGTTTAGTTCATGCTACTATTAGAAATCATATTAAATCGGGCAAATTGCATAAGCTTAAGTACAATATTCCTAACACTACATCAATTATACGAAGATAGTATAGGGACCATAGTTTTGAAATAGATAATATGCTATATTGTCTATTATTTTGTTTCAAATTAGTCCTCTTGTTCAATTTCATTGACAAAAAAAATAATTACTTTATTATTATTTGTAAAAAATAATAAATATCGAGAGTTTTTTATATATATTTAATCAAGAGTATAATAATATTAAAAGCGATAAAATTTTTGGACTTATTTGTTATTTTTCTCAAATTATAAGGATGAATTTGATAATTTTCGACACAAATATTTGTCATTTCTAAAGTTTCAACATCAAAAATCTCTTCTAACCTTGTTAAAAATTGTCACATCAAATGATGCATGTTTTCAAAATTGCACCACAAACATTCATTTCTTGTTCAAAGTTATGATTTTAGGTTAGAGAAAATTAGAAGGTCACAGTCTCTCACAGCATGAGAAGACTACTAGCATGCATGGTTATTGAGATTGCTTCACTAAGGGCACATGCTTTGCCTCGGTCTCACCTAATATATCGGTTTGATTTCTTTCATTTCTTCAAGATGTTAATGTAAATCATACCAACCCAGTTTCCCTTCATTTAATTAATTAATTAATTCCCACTTTAATTATATTCTTAATCACCACTTAAATGGAAACCATCGATTGCTTCTAAGACTACAGTTCAAGGTTAAACTTCTGGTGCAACTACTCTTACCTTTAAGTCATTACAAGTCATTATGCTGATTTTCTTTTGTGCAAATGTGCGTATTCAATTCGGATTGTACAAGGAGTAAGCATCGGTCTCAATTTTTGGAATTATGTAGGTGCTATGGCATTTATGAGTTTAAAGGATTTCTAATATTAACTCAAAAATAAATAAATATTACACTTAAAGTTTTAATTTTTAACTAAAATTTGAAAATTCTAATTAGTCATCTGTGTAGTTATCCCAAAACTATGATTGTGTATAAGTCACCGAATTTGAGATGACACCACCCAAGTGCATGCATGCTCCAATCCCTAGATAACTAGAATTAACACCTAGTTCTCACAATTTCTATTAGTTTTATCCATGTAGTGCACGATTCCAAGTTCCTTCACAAAATTACAAGTTGTACGATCAACTAATTAGTTAATTAAAAGTTATAGCCAGGCTGCCACACCAATAATTGCATCACTAATAGAGTTTGTGGGCATTGAACTACTAATCTCTCTATATTATGTAGATTGATGTATAGATTGTTTCTTTTACTTTATGATTGTATTGTACATGTACTTGTGTACAATACTCAGTGATTCATCTCATTTTGGTAATTCGGAATTAGGTTATTAATAATGTATAGATTTATATTTTATAGAATACAAATATTTAATAATCTCGAATGTTGAAGGGTTAAACATGTAATTTAAGAATATTAAAATATTAAAAAATAAATATCGTAACCGTTATTAAAAAATTAAATTGACTTAAAAATGAAGTTTATAATCTATTTTAATGATTAATAATGCAAAAGGAATAAATTTTAATATAAAATTTTATGTGATAATTTTTTTATTATATTTTTATTTTATTAATAATTAATTATAAATTTGTATGTTGTTAAATTGTTGATCCTAATTAGAAGTGTCTAAGGATCGACCTGGCCTGTAAAAAATAAGACATGAGGGTTTGTAAGTTGGGCCAGCTTGGCCCATTTGAAAAAGGAGGCCCAACATAACTCTTGAGCCCAGCTTCTGAGGACCAGCTTGCGAGATTATCGAACCTCTCTTTAATTTTTTAAATAAAAATAATAAAAAATTAATGTATTTTAATTTTATTTATTTATAAAATATAAAATTTTAATATTATATATTATTAAAATATTAAAAAAATAAGCTCACGAATCAGTCCAGGCCTGCAACCAACCTTAATTCTTTGACTTGACTTAGACTGGTTGTGGTGCCTAGTTGGGCTAACTCTGAGTTAGCCTAACTCCTTTAACACTTTTGGTCTTAACTAAAACCCAAATCTAGTAGTTGTAAAACTCAAGCTTGTCTTAGTTAGCTTAAGGCCCAAATGCAATGCAAGGACCAACAAAAGGGGTCTCTTGGCAAACGAGGAAAAGGCAAGGGCAATGGGCATAATACTAGATGAGTTTATCATATGCTTAGGCCCCCAACTAGAAGAATCATATTTTTCAAAAATTAAAATATGGATGTCTAATTTTAATTATTAAACAAATCTACAAAAATATGATAAACTCATCCTATTAATATACAATGTAATTTCAAAAGTATCCTTATGACAAAAAAATTATTAAAATTATACACTCTCATCCAATTTTAATTATTAAATAAATCTACAAAAAATAATTTTTCTCATAATTATTATGTATTTTTCTTAGAGTGTGTCAAAAGTAAATCGATTATCAAATAAATTTGTATGGCATGACATAAATTTTGATAAGAATTAATGTTTAGAAGTTAGTATTGATTTTTTGAATTATTTTTATTAAAATTGCGAGCAAAGACATATTTATAGTTGTTTTCATACATATAATATTAATCATAATTATTTAATAAAATTAAGAAAATGTGTTTGATTAACTATATTTTTGCTATATTTAAAATTAGTAAATGGATTGAAAAAATCCATTTGATAAAAAAAACTATATTAATTTGTTCTGTCTCTTTGTTACTTCAATTTTATTTAATCAAAAAAATTATTTTAACAGAAATTATATGTATTTTATTATTAACTTTTTTTATGAATATAAAAAAAATTTAAAAAAATTAAGAAAATAAAAATTGTTATCTCACGTAAATAAAGAATAAGAGTATTTTTGACATTGAGCGAAGTAAATTCACGAGTATACACTTTTATTTTTTTCTTAATTTTAGAAATATCGTATTTAATAATAGTCATTTTTTTCCTTGAGAGCTAATATTTACTATTCACTCCAATCACTCAGGTGCCAGTGGAGAGGCAGTCACAACGAGGAAGTTGGTAAAAATAGGTAAAACAAATAATTTCGAGCAAGAAACAGTAATTTATTTATGGTAGGAATTGGCCACGATTGCTAGCAGATGAAACAGCACCTGTCAAGCCATACAATTTAAGAGCCACGAGCAGCCAAAGCCTGGGGTTGTGCATATGCATACAGAGAAATTTAATTAAAGCAAAACCAGTGAGGAATTCAATGTAACACTCATTGATCGAAATATGACTGATCATTTCGATTTGAATGGGATGGCTCTTATCACAATTTGATGATATAATGCTGCAAGTGCTGCCCCAATGAATGGTCCTACCCAGAAAATCCACTGCACACCCACAGCAAATGATATAGCAAGTTATTGATGACTGTAAATATGCATTATCAAATCGTTTTCTAGGTCTTGATTTATGGCAGAGAAGACCAAATGATCAAGTATGAAAGAGGTTACTTGCTTACATGGTCATCCCAGGCTTGGTCCTTGTTGTAAATTAGAGCTGCACCGAGACTCCTAGCTGGGTTAATTCCTGTTCCTGTGATTGGAATAGTCGCCAAGTGCACCAAGAACACAGCAAATCCGATGGGCAGCGGTGCCAATATCTGATCATTGCGGAAAATTCAATAACCAAAGTCGTGAAATCTTCAATTACAAGTATGACATTCATTTTTCTGTAACAGGAAATGATAGACAGAATATGATCGTGCTTACAGGAACATGAGAGTCTCTGGCGTTGCGCTTGGCATCAGTGGCAGAGAACACAGTGTAAACAAGAACAAAAGTGCCAACAATCTCAGCTCCAAGGCCATCGCCCTTGCTATATCCTTTGCTAAGCATATTGGCACCACCGCCTACCATCTCGTACTGGCTTTTCTGGAAGCCCTTTACAACACCAGCGCCGCATATTGCTCCCAAACACTGCATTATCATGTAAAACAACGCCCTGGTAAGCGACAACTTTCTTGCCAAGAACAGCCCGAACGTCACTGCTGGGTTAATATGACCTCCTGCGTCAGAAACCCAGCAAAAAAAAACTATTAGTCGTGCAAAGTGTCAAAGGTTTAAATCACGCAATAACTCATGAAATCGCTGTAAAGATTGAACCTGAAATGCCAGCGGTACAGTAGACAAGGGCGAAAATCATGCCACCAAAGGCCCAAGCGATGCCCTGGATGCCCACGGTGGAACACTTGCTGGAAGATTTGGCCACGCCCATCACTGTTAAAACCGTGACGTAAAGAAACAAGAATGTGGCAACGAACTCAGCAATTCCGGCTCTGTAAAAAGACCACGAAGATAATTCGCCAGGCTCATAGAGTGGCGCCGGTGGTGGCTCTGTGTAATCCTTGACATCCTGAGTTTGAGCCGCTGTTCCGATTGGTTGCCTCTCTCCGTATCTGTTTGCTCCCACTCTTACATCTTCTTCTTTCCCCTCCATTTTTCAATCTCCTCCGAAGAAAGCAGAGATATAGAGTCCAAGTTTCTTGAAGATTTCGGAGAGCGAATTGGACCGATAAATAAATGGGCTCAGTGCTCTCGATACAGGAGTAGGCGAGTGGAGATGGGGTATTTCAAACGTGAGTTTGGGGCAAGGGTTGAATGGTTGTGACATGTGACCGACCGACCAATTCACGAGTGGATTATTCGCTGGAAATCATGCAAAGATTTGGGTGTCTTTGTCATTCTCAAAGGGTAATTTTTACTTCACTTAGTCTACATTGCATTTATTCTTAACTTTAACTGAACGTTTGAAACATTTTCCCGAGAAAATGATAGAAAAATCCAACAAAATGATGACAAAATTGGATGCAAAGAACACCATTCTTCATTTTTATTCGTTGCACCTGTATGCGTTACTGTTTATTTCCCTCGTCATTTTACTTACCGACAATTTATTTAAGGTGGTTGGGGGGCCGAGATATTGTTCTTTGCATTTTTGTAAAAGAAAATTTAGATAATTGGTGCTACCACATTGACGTCGAATTATTTAATAAATAAAATAAAATAAATTTATTAACGTAATAATATAAATTTATGAAAATTTTTTAAAAGAACTACATTTGGCATTTAATTTTTTTTATTAAAACTAATTAAAAGTTCTTCATTTTTTTTATCAAAATACTCTCAACCCAACAAAATTAAACAAAGCATAATCTTCATCACAGTTGTATATGATTCAAACATTACTAAAATTGAAATTTTTAAATGAATCCCAAACTTTAAAACTTTGGAATGAATTCTCGCATTTGTAAAATTAATGAAAAATAGTAAACTATTTTAAAATCGTGTATATTGGTATAATAGATTTTTCTTTTTAGCGCACCTTGGTTGGGGACCAAATATACATGTTTTCAATTGTTTTAGTCATTCATTACTTTCAAATGTTTGATGACCTATTCAATATTTTTAAAATTTGGGATTATTTAAAATTTTCAAAATTTTAAATTTTATTTAATTTTTTTAATGAAAAATATTTTTATCCAAATCAAAATTTTTTTATTTGGTTCAATAAAAAAATTATGAAGATGAGTATTTTAATAAATTAAATTTTAAATAAAATTATTTTAAAAATATTTAAAATAATATAATATGTAAATAATATTAAATAGCTACTATTATAAGATTATGATTCTTTTTTAATTTTTTTAATCATAAATTTTTAAAAATATGTTAACAATTGATATAATTAATAATGAATGGTGTATATTATATTTTAATAAAATTTATAAATTAATTATATATTTTATTATATAAATTAAAAATTTTAAAAATAATATAAATTATTTATCATAAATTATATTACGTATTAATATATTTTTTAAAAAATATATATTATAAGAGAATTTGATCTACAATTATTAGTACACATAAAAACATATTCATCGTCAGCCTGACAAGTGTCAATTAACAAAGTAGTAGCCGAGAACAGAAGCTGACAGCCCTGGGTTTCTTCTCAATAATTGCCATGAATGAAATGCTGGCTGGACCTAATTCAGAGACTTGGATTTACATGGAAAAGTTGGGGATTTGGAGTTGCATGTGAGAAGAGAGCCGTGACGAAACGACGGTTGATTAATTGTACATGGAAGTGGAGTCATTTTGTTGTTGCACTTGGTTGATTTACAGCCACACGATCAAATGTCAAAAATGGCAAGCATGACTTCAAGAGCCACGACCACCGACTTCTGCCGTCCCATATCTAAATTTTATACTGCTATGTGATGGGTGCTGAATTCGGACAATTCCTACAATGCTACTGCGATCAAATCAAGCTGTTGAAAGAGAAAATAATGTTGATTTCTTCGATTTTTAATTTGACTTCTGTCGGTAGATTTGTTACCACTCATACTCAGACAATAAGCCATGTTTCAAATGAGGGATTTGATTATTCTAGTGAAGGCAAAAATTTGGAATGACCCAGATGAGAAAATGCTTTATGAACATGTTCTTTAAGCACGTGGGGGGAAATAGTAGTGCTTGCTGGATATAGGTTCTGTGACTGTTCAATAGCAAGATGGTTGTGTAATTTCAGTGCTATGCATCACTGTTTAATGAACTTGTTTTGGGCATTGGAAAATTCCTCAGCATTCTTTATGTTTTGGCCTTTCAGGATTTAGTATAATGGCAGAATAAATTGGAGGCATCTAGGTAATTTGATCATGCATGCAAATGCATAAAATGGCTTGACAAATTGATGAGCTAGAAATATCTCTATCTATGTTGCAGTGCAGCCATTCCCTGTCTTGAGGCTTTGGGCATGTGTAGTAGCAAGAAAGACAAGACTCTTGCCTGCCTCAGGGAGAAGACAAGGACCTGAAGTTGGGTAGCAATGGAAGTGAAGTTTTCAAGGGAACATTAGAAAAACCCAATGTAGGATAATATAGGTAGGTAGATTCAGTTCCAATCAGTACTGATCGCAGAAACATGGACTTCTATCCGATGTTTAGTACAAACTCATACGAGCGAGAATTGATGGGAAACAATATCTACATACGCTAGAAATCGACTAATATCACAAACTAGAAATTTATAAATGAATTTTGAAGGTTTCTGAAGAGATTAGAGCATAAATTATTTTTTAAATTTAATTTAAAAATATTAATATTAAACTTGAATCAAATATCTATTATAAACTATTTAATTATCTAATTTAAACATTAATGTAATTATTAAAAATAATTACACATTTAAATTAAGTAATTATTTTAATCGTATTCTCTTATTCAAAATACCAAATTAACAAAGCTCATAGAAGAATTTTTTTTTTTTAAAGAAAAAATGCAAAAGAGGCAAGGAGATAGAAGAAGAGATATTGTAGTATTTATAATGTGATTCAAAGAGCTCTTTCTAATCATGTAATGAATCTCCTACGCGGTTAGTAATTCCATCCTCTAACATTTCGTAAATCTGAATTCATCAAAGACTCTTGGGCTTCATTGTATGGACTAATATCATTATAAAAAGATGCGTCTGTTAGCCATTTTAACGTTTAAATAGACAAAACAGTTTTGCGTACCTATAAAACTTGTCATTGTTGTCATGAAATTGCTTGAGCTCAATGATGTTGTGGTCCAAAGAGGGATGGTTGTGGTGGGTATTCTTGGGTTGGGTTCAAGAGAATGGAAAAATGAAATGATGGATTCTCCGGATTTGGATCTATCTATAGGCTAAAGAAGACATAGATTTCATGGACTATGTAGTTGGGCTTTTGTTTGAATTGTAAAGTTGAATGAATTGGGCCGGCTTTAAAACGACAAAGATTGAAATCTAGCAGAATTCTATGATGGCTTGCACCTGTTTAAAAATCCTGCGAGCTTGCGTGAGCTGGTTAATGAAAAGCAGTCCGACTCATAATGAGTAATACCCAGAAGAGATTTCCTGAGAAAATAATGAATGAAACGTTCATATCAAGTTGAAACTTATTGCAATCCTACAATTTCAACACTCTTGTGCATTATTATTCATTTGATTACACTTCAGGATGTGAAATTCTGGTGGTGGAATCCACTATCCAATTCTCTTGTTGACTTCGTAGCAATCCCTTTTATGATTGCAGAAAAATCCTGGATGCCGGCTCGTTTGGGGTTTCTTGCAGTCTGCCACAACCACAATCTGTCCAATCCATTCGTGCAATATTACGAACACAAGACAGGCAAAAGAAAGTGGAAAGAAGACGAGAAAGAGAACTGAAAGGAACTTTTAACACTTTCGGGCATGAAATTCTTTATTTAAATTACAAAACCGTAGACTGAAACTACCGAAGCACTTTCCCTTCGCTGTCTAATTTCACGTGTAAACGCACCACTGAAGGAGAAAATTGCGTATGTAGGCCATGCCAATATTGCCACTGCTTCTGTTGCTGAAGTCGAAAAGCACTTCCGTTTCCAGCTTTTTCCAATTAGAAGGAATCGGTTTTAACCATTGATTTCACCATTTTTTTTTTAAAAAAATAATAATTATTATCAATTATTTAATATAATAACACTAATAAATGGGTGTTAATTAATAAAACATATGACAAATTAACAAAGAATTATGGAATGAAATGAAAGCTTGGCGAAAAGATAAAGGCAAACTAAAAAGAGGTTTTCACGTGTGAAGAAGAGGGGAAAAAAATTAAAAAAAAAAAGTGCTTCTCTTTTCTTTTGCTTTCCACTTTAGTTATTAGATTTTCCAACTGTCAAATTTTCAACTCTCTTGCTCCATAAAAGCTTCAAAAGTTGAGAGTTTTCAGGATCAATATGACTGTTACACTTAATTTCCGTTTTGATTTCAACCAGAAGCTTAATTTTCTTTACAGAATTCGGAAAAAAACCTGGTGATTTGCTCAGGTTTTTGTTTCAATTTGTGGCTAGGAGGAGAAGAGGCTGAGTTGCTAACCCTTGAAGGGTCAAAGGCCCCATACGCAACACATACTGTCTGTCGGCATTTGGTTCATATAAAGCTTTTCAAGCTTTCTGACAATTTCGCCAGCCCCCACCACAATGCCCAAGTCTTGCACAAAATTCCCTTTGGGCTAAGTCAAAAGATTTACGGGCGCAAAATATCAAATATAAAAATAAATAAAACAAATTTTAAAATATATAATATAAAAAATTAATAATAATTAATGTAAAAATAAAAAAAAAAATTCAATATATTTTACATCTAATGCATTACAATAAAACTCTTGTGGCAGCAAATGAGAGGTTGGAGAGGGACAGAAGGTGGAGCGTGAAGGAATGGTTTGCTAGGCAGCTGTCTTTCTGTCTTAGGACTTTGTATCACGTGACTAGCACGAGGGTCTCCTCGAATGTCTGTCTTCAATACCATCAAATAACTAGGCTCTGGCTCCTATTACCTGTAGTTTCTCATTGAACTCCATTAATAATTGGTAGACTATGTCACAATTGCCCTTCAAATTACTCATAATTACATTATATATATATATATAAATTATTATCTTGTATTATTGTAGTAGTTCAAGTGTTTGACATATAATTAAAGCTTAATTTTGTTCTATACCATTGATTATGAATTTGAAATATTATTGGACACAATTTACCCATGATGTAGACAATGATACAATGTGAGTTTCGTTTATTCAGAAGGGTATTGTAGTAATTGAAGAAGGGTGAGTTGATGGAAATGGGGTCATGGTAAGGTGAGGGTGGGGAAGGCTTAAACAGCTAAGCAAGAGAAGAGAACAAAGCTTAGGAATGGAGAGGAGAGGAAGAATCATTCAACTCCAAAATTACTCTTATCTTTGCATATCTAAGTGGATCCCAGTTTCATATCATCATGCATGCCTCCTTAAGATCAACGGTCCCACTTCTGTCCCTACCATCCATCAGCGGCCATGCTTTGACAATGCACCCGAGGCCCCCCTCCTCATTTGACCCAACCCAAATGAACCTTCATAAAACAAATCTTATAGCCATTTTCAGGCATTTGGGTTAGGTATGTTCATGTATTTTATTTTTTGACATAAAATTTAAGATAAATTTCATTTCTTGACAAGTCGATGGAATCTCAACTTACACTTGGCCACAAGCAAAAGAAAAGGTTCAAAGTGGTGTTGAAAAATGAGAAGTATAGGTGAATGGGCAGGTGCAAACAATGAAAAGACTAATGGAAAATGGAAAGAGGTGGCAATATTTGCGATTGAACCTGGAGAAGTATGAGATGTTCGACATCAATTCGATGGGTTGTGTAATCGATGGACAACGATGGGCAATTACTTTTCCTGTGAGCAGACAGGTGAGATGCAGACCCCATTTCTCTTCTGCAATTTGCATTATACACATGCACTTTCCTGTAGGGCTATGTATACATACATCTATCTGTTTCTAGAGATGCCATTGTAAGAGTTACGATAGCATGTCATCAAAAATAAAATTCACTTTTGGGTTTTATTTTTTCTTGTTTAATTATTTAATAATTAAATTTAAATCTTGATTTAATTATTTATTTATACACTTTTTGTTCAAACTTAATATTATTCTTAAATTTTTAGATCAAATAAAAGCTTAAAATAATATGAGAATTGGTTGATTAATTAAGTAAATTTGAATTGAAGTTTTATCGCGTATGATGTTACTTATTGATGGTATCAGAATTGATTGATCAAGTGGGTGGTGTGTTTGAATTTTCACACGTCTTTTAGATCTCTCGTTAGATTGAATGTAGTGCCGATAATCAAAACAATTATCATAGGGTTCGTGTTACAGGAGAAGACATGTCCACATGGTTGACAACCATGGATCTAAATTAGGGGCATTAAATGGGATTATCGCAATTATATCTTACTTTGATGCAAGAGGATTGAGGTCCTGAACACAGTTTTTGCACATAAATATTCTTGCAGTTTGATGGAGCACCTCATTATTATGAATTTATTAAAGTAAATGCCAACTCATGCAAAGAGGAATTCTGAACAAATCATGATGCAGAATAAGCTCTTTCTTATTAAACTGAAGTAATGGGCGTCAGTCAGTGACATTCATTATTAATTTGGCCAATTATGACCTAATAACAATACAATACACGGTACTCTACAACCAGTCTACTGTAAGTAGCTCATGATTAGTGTAACAACACTTACAATTAAGTTTAGGGTTTGCATTATTTTTTAATCACTGCAACAGTTTCCTGTTAATCTCGCAGGTCTGAATATAATTTTGCTGTCATGTGGGTAAATGATCGTTCAGCTTGCTTTTGATTCCTCAAGACAGCTAGCTAGCTTGCTTAACTGGGAAAAAGAGTTGTACTGTAATCAATTACGAGTAATGAATCACGACAGAAAGAAAATGCATCGATGTTGTCTGAGGATTAAGAAGAGATTAGCCTGGAATCGTGGGGTGATTAAACACACGGGCGCAGGTGATTCCTAAGATCATTTACATAAACATCTATGCTTTTCTGCACCCTGCATATCACATAATGCTTAGCTTATTGCCGAAATCTTCGGGCTCTGCTGATCTTTAGATGTGTAATGTTGCGATTCGATACTGAGAATGGAGCTTTTCCAGTAGATTATGTATGTGGTACCTTCAGGCAAACAATTACTTAGAAACTTGAGAATAATAATACAGCACTGGTCATTTTCTTTTGGTATAAAAGTTACATATAAGTAGATATGCGTAGGAGAAACCAAGTAGATTGAGAGGTGTACATGAACAAGCAAGAAAAATCCAATGTTAGAAAAAAAGGCAAGTTGGGGTAGAGACCCACATGGTATCTGAACAAGAAACACTGAACTGAAAACTTCTTGCTCCCAAACGAATCAAAAATTCTTGTTGCTTCATATGAAATGAACAAGCTAAGCTAATATATTCAAGAAAACTAAACGTAGATAGATAGATAATCGAAGAAGCTCGGGGGAATCGAGATGTGGCAGCCCCTTTCTCGGCGTGCAACGAGGCACCGGGTTATTTGTCAAATTGGAAATATCCGAATTAACTTGCCTGCTGGCTGCTGGCTGTAGCCATACTTGCTTCGGGCTTTTCAAACAACTCTCTCACGTGGCTGTGTAACCATAAAGCTAGGCATCTGACAACTATTCCAACCTAATCCAAGAGAGAACTTATATATTATAATTATAACATCTTACCCAAAAGAAAATTCTTTATATTTCTACTCTCTCTGTCTGCATTGAGTAATGTCATTTTTGCTTCTTAGTTTTTGGCTTCACTTGCTTGTTGTTTGCTTCTCGAACTCAGAATTTCTTGAAAAGCTGCTTTGTCAAACCGCAAATTTAAGCAGGAAGCACTTTGTCAGTACCGAAAAGTAAACTTTTTCCATGCACGTTACCGAAGTTGATTTCATTGCATTTGAATTCAAGTTATGAACACATGGAATTACTACGAGTTTCAAAGATTCGTTAAATCTTTTTCTTCATTCCTTGATCTCTCCCCAACTAACCCACCTCCACCTTCTCTCTTGGAAATGCGAATATTATTAAATGAATTTATTTAGTCTAATGGCAGAATTTCCAATAGCATACATTAATAGCTCAAGATTATTTTGACCAACTTAATAATGAACTTGATTTCTTCATTAATTGCAACTAAGAATACAAGTTTGATATCTGGGTAGTTATTCAATTCATCCAAATCATCATCCAACTACGCTAATAAAAATAATGATCAAACAAAATTGACTTTGATATTTAGTATTCTAAATGAATTTTTAAAATATAATTTTTATCAAGTCTAATTTTAAATTAAAAGATAAAATAAATAATAATATATAATTAATTCTAAATAAAATTTTGAAACTTTAGCAATCTCTGAGGCTATCACTGTAATTTAAAAAATAAATTTTTGATCTGAAAATTTGCTTTGTCATGATACTAATTATAAAGACTTATTTGAATCTCTTGAGTCTAATTGTTTTTGGTGGATGCACAACTTTACATTCATATTGTGAAGAATCAAATATTTCGGGGGGCCACAGTTTGAAATCTGCATTGAGTTTGGTAGGGTCAGATCAGATAGACTATGCGTACGCATAAATAGATATATAACAGTCGAATAGTCCAATCTGGGATTTTCTTGGACGTACAATTAATAATATTCATCGATTGCAACTATTACTCAGTTCTTATCACAGATTTTGTGGCTGCAATAGCTTCAGTTCGTAAATTCGGTGGTTGAGATTGCCGTCTCACTCTCAGGCCAGCTTATTTCTCCGCGTTGCTAGCTAGCTTCTGTTTGCATTGCATTTGCACTGTGTGGATATTATGACCCACCAAAATCCTATATGCTTGCCTCAAATCAGTCGTATTTATTCTTCTTGAAACCAATCCAGTTTTGTTTGAATAGCAGCACCATGTACATATATGTTTCCCAGCTTTCATCACCCTCCGGTATTGTTAAATTTGATTTGCAAGTTTACCCATATCAAAGTGTTCTATTGTTATCGATTTGACGTTCGATTTTATCGAATCTCGTGTTTTGTTTACGGGTGTTATAATCTGTATTGCAACTTCAGCTACTCTCTACCGCAAAATCATCAAATTTAGTCATTATTCTATAAAGCAATGTCAACAGTCAATACAGACAGTTGATTAGGATATTAAAATTTAATTTTAAATCATACACTATTCGTTTACTTTTAGATCTAACAATTATAGCTGATAAGAATTAAAATTTGCCTAAATTTTCGAAAAATGCATGACGGTCCTTGCATTATTCTATAAATAGTATATAAACGCAATTTAAACATTACTCCATTCCATGTATTCCTTGGAAATCAGTCTAATCTCGTGTAATTTTTATCGAAAGTTTCAAAATGTGATTAGGAGTGACAATTTGGAATCCAATGGTTAAAAAGGCACACGTTATGGATGCCGGATATCTAGCTAGTGTTATCCAGTTCGATCATCACCTGCTTTGTCAAATGGATGCTCAAACAGGTGCTTAGAAAGCAAGCCTAATCAACCAAGGGCAATGAACTCAATTACCTGAAATCGAAAATCGAGAAATTTGAAGGGATAGTCAATTTATTTAAATATAATTCTATAGTTTAGTCGAATTTAATTTAACGTTCGTAATAGACAAAGTTTGCTTGGATGTGATGAAATCCACAAACAGTTGTTGTCTGTGTAAGCTTAGCAAAGGGAACATGAAGGTGGTGGCGCGCGACAGAACCCGAGGCCCTGCTGCGGTGGCCATCGGTTGTTTCGAAACAAAGGCAAGCCATGTGTCACACCTTATTGTTATAGCACAAGAGAATTTGGCTATCTCTATCGCAAAAATTGATCGAAAATTAAAACTATCCTCTTAATAAAATTAAAGAACGAAACTAATAACACACAAGTTGAGGAGGACTCACTCTCGAATACCACTTATTTGATGGATGCTCATAACCCAGAAAAGGAGCCCACGACACCATGCACGGTGAAAGTGAGAAACCGGTTTCTATATATATTACCACATCAATACGTAATCTTCAGCGTTGAAATTCTTTCTGCGTTTACACAGTACTGTTTAATTTAATTAATTAATTACTTAATTCAACTTAATGGATGTTCCTAAAGTCATGCTTTCCTCACGTGAACATGGAGTATGCTAGTTATATCTTAGAGCCATTGTCTCTTTGGCCTCACTCATGATTACTTAAAGCATTGCTCTGGTAAACGAGAAAATTACAATGATTTCTATGAGCCACGCAATGTTTCCCGCAGGTCCTACCAAAATCAGACCTTTAATTTTTTTTTTTTTTATCATTTTAAAAAATTTTACCCATTAAATCATACAACTTGAATGCATACGTTATATGTTATATAATGATTTTGTATTTTTATATATAAAAATAATTTTTTTGTATAAATATTACCATCAGAGATCTATTGAAACTGTAGATATCACAGTAATATACCATTCAATTATCTTCCTCCAACTATCGGAGGATTAGATATCTTCTCATACTTCACAAGATTTATTCCACCTTTGGTGACTTCAGGAATTGAGTTTGCCAATGCAGCTGGAATAGCAACTCCTATGAAATAGTAGTCGTTGGTTGTCACGTCCCAAAACAGATGTTATAGGTTTTAAGCATATTATATAACACTTAAATATGAAATATATTCTAACTGTAATAAATTTAAAATGTGTGTCGAGATCTTTAAAATATATAAAATATAAAATTACATAAAATTTATTAAAAATTTTATAAATAAAAACAAACACTTCTTATGTTAAAAAAATAAATTTAAAATAAATAATTTAAATAAAATATACATCATCTCAACAGTAGTCTTTTTGAGGGAAGATTTAATTTGGGAGAAATAATGAAAGAATTAGCTAGGGTTCTTCCTACGACCCTCGGCCCACCAATCAAAAAAAGATTCTAAAGAATGGGAAAAAGAAAAAGGAAGAGAAACAAAAGAAGAAGCTAAAATAAAGAAGAAGAACAAAACCTTACAACTTACAACGCAGCAAGCACTTTCGCTTTATTTTTTCCTTACTTATCCAAACCAACCGACGAGAATTTTTTTTTTTTTTTTTTGGCGACCTAAGAAACCCACAAGTATCAACTTTTTCATTCCCAGTTAGTATAATTCAATTTCGATTTCACAGCTTGCCTTATTAATTCTTTTGTTTGATAAAGAATACAAAACAAAATGTCATGCTGATGCATGAGAGTCGAGAGAGAGTTGCTGAGCGGCGTGGCGGGGTGGGTATTCACATGATTATGAGCTATGAGAATTCGGGACCCTCCTTCCATTGATGAACTGTGGCATTTAATAGAATGAAATTGTAGTTATTGGATGGAGTTTTATTGTTCAATCTGTGTGAAATGATTAAATTTTGCTTTTGAAAATGAACAAAACGGAAATGCTTTGTCCCTTTTAAATGAGTTCAATGTTTTCCCATTTTCAAATATGCCTTTGGCAACGATAAACGACTTGACATTTATTTGATTAATGAATTCGTAATTACTATAGATTGAAGAACATTGCTTGCGTTGAAAATTGGCTCATATAGTGTGATCAGAGAAGGCTGCCTTTTGGAATAATTCAAACTCATAGCTGTGGTGAAGATCATGCATAACAATATTTCAATATATGCGTGTACACACACATATAATTTTTTTTTTTTGTAAATCTTAAAATTTTGACTCATATAATAACAAACAAGCATTTTATTTAGTATTTTAATTTACTAATTATTTTGTATTATATAATTATCACAACTTAATAATTAAGTAAATATTATTTATTTTTAATATATTACCTATCAAGAGATTATCTTTTCATTTTACAATTTAAAATATGTTAACTGAATTAAAAAAATTATACAATTAAACTTACTCTTAAATGATGTGAGATGTTATATATTAACTAAGATGGAGTCTTACTCGCTAACGATAAATGATTGGTTTGTATGTCATACGGATAAAAAGTTAAATATGTAACTATATAGTCTTTACAAACATGGGATCAAAAGATCTTTAGTTAAAAAGAAAAAGATAGGCTATATATGGACAGAGATGACAGACTTCATTGACACACAAAGTGAGTTTCAAACCTTAGAGAAGTGGAGATGTTGTAATCTCAACATTAAAACCAGATATCGATCGAATCCCACAATTTTATTCCAATCAATAACGAAATGTTATAGGCTTATATCATGGTAAGCAACACATTAATGGCTTGATGTTACGTGTGACTCTCTCTCTCAATGTGTGGGGACCCAATACGACACAGTTTTTCCTTTCGGGGTCCCATTTAGTGCATGAGTTTGCTTGCAAGCACTGCTTCTTCTTCAACCTCCTTCCCTTATCCCCAACTCTTTTTCTCTTGGAACGTCTGGTCATTTATCATCAATTATAAAAGCATATAATAATATTCTAATATTCTTTTCTCTCTTCCAAGGTAATTAAGCTGTGGATCCTCAAATCATCACCTAATTTCTAAACCTATCCCGATAATTTCATTCATGTAATACTAAATATTTTATTATAAAATTTTAAAAAATTGACCCAATTTTTAAAATTTTTAACTATGAACGAGATTTTAATACGAGTGAAATTCGAATCTAGACCTTAACGATCAAATTTCTTTATTATTAATAAGTAGATGTAATTTGAAAGCAACAAAAATAGATTGATAGTGATCATGGATAACACAAGTCTGTATACTAATTTATTGAAATAGGTTTCAATAGTTATCCAAAATAGAATGAAGTTAATTAGGAAGTTGAGGAAATGAATGGGAACCCTTGAATGCATTAGGTGTTGGAACATTGATCACTATTTTGGTGGCCAACGTGCATGAACTCGACACCAGAGAACCATAAGTCCTTAAGAACATTTAATTTTCTAATGGACCAAACTATTTAAACAATGGCCCTCTAAAATGCCCCATGCCACTTTCCCCTTGATATATCATGTCCCTCTGCAAATGGGTTTCACAATTATTCGGATTGAATTACCATTTACTAATCTAAATTCTTTTATTTATTGTGGACATGATTAAAAGTATAAAATCAGCTTATGTAATGTCACATCACACCATAAGTTTATAATCAAATTTACGACATCACATGTTCAATCTAATATTTTGATAAAAAATACGAATCGTATTATATTGTCTTTTTTATCTCATGGCAAATCATATATTAATAAAATTCTAAATTTTATTTTTTTTTATAAATAATAAAATTATGTTAACGAGTAATCTTGGAATTAAGGGCAACCTTGAGTTTTATTAAATTTTTAGATGTTATAGACAAATTTTTAAAGCGTAATCTTTATAAAGACTAATATTACATTAATATTAAATTAATTTTAAGTTAAATTTTTAAAGTTTCAATCGATTGTCTATGATGCATATTCAAAAATTATAATATTCAATTATTATTAAATTATTTTTGAGATAAAATTTGAGATTGTATCATTTATATAAAAATTATAATATGATATTAATATTAAATTAATTTTGAGTTAAAATTTAAAAGTCTCAACCGGTCCAGGTATCTCGTATTCTAATGCCCATGGAACGAAGGAACAAGTATAAGAATTGAGTCCCACGTTACCATCCATTAAAGTGAAAGAATATGTGGAGGCATCGAGTACCCTTTTTCCGAAGTGCACAAACCCTAACTCGATAAAAGCTAATTTCCGTCTTTGGGTTGATGCACTCATTCATTCACCCACAGTCCCTGGTTCCCACTCGATTTGTTTCCCCTTCAATCTCTACCGTCTATATATATAAGCATTCCCCAAAATATATTACCTGTTAATTACATTTATTGAATTATACAAATAAACGAAATGATCCACTAAGTATATCAATTTCATCATCACATTTATTGATGCCCCACCAATGGTTAACCACAAGATCAAAGCATAGATTTTTATAGCTTTATTGGGTTCATACACAAAATTGCACAAATCCCATTTTAAAATTAAACTAAAATAATATTCTCAAACCATTCAAATTTATTTATTTAATATAACTATCGATCGTATTTATAAATTAACAATATTTTTTTATTAATTTATCTCTTTTGTTTTCCATTGTTTTGACTTTGACGAAAGCATTTTGATTCAATTTTTTTAATCAATAAAAAGTAAAATAATAGGATTATACTTATAAATATACTTAAAAAGTGAATGCATTAGGAAATTTTTTTAATTAATATTATATTTATTTTTTACTAATTAGAGAAAGTGACGAAGATGCTAAAGTGGAAATGGGCCGAAAATTGCGGGCCCCGTGTGAGGGCATCGTGGAAAATAAAGACCAAAGCGTCAAAATCTATTCACTAATCATTACTTCTCCCACTAACGTTAAAGATAATTACTTATTAATAAATATTTATTTATTGTTTGACAAAATACTAACGGCTCCTTCTCATTGGTTGAAACCACCTCACCCTTCCTCACTTTAGCCGGTCAAACCGTTAAGTCACTCGACTCGGACAGCAAAAGCCAGGGGCAACTACGAGATTTCTTGTTCCAGTGGGCGGGGATGCGAACGCTCACCGAGCCGACAAATCCCGTTTGAACGGGGCTACATGGGCTTATTTGTAAGGAATATGTGCAACACTTCCTTCTTCTTCTTCTTCTTCTTCTTTTTTTTTTTTTCCTCCCCCGTTTCTTCTTTTTTCCCGTTTAACATAAGATTTTGGACTTCGATAAGATCAAAACCACAGTACTGTGAATGGTGCATTGGTGGCTCCACATCCATCGTATCTCCACTACTTTGGAATTTGTAAAAGTAATCATGATATTGTATTCAAATATAATTATGACTTTGATTTAATTTTGTATTAAAATAATAAATCTTAATATTAATTATTAATTTAATACGATTATAATTTAAAAATTATAAATTTAATATTAATTTTAAATATATAAGTTTTTTTTTTTTTGGGTGGGAGTGATAACGTTGGAAATTAATTAAAGAAATGGAGGGAAAATAAGGTTGTAATGGTAAGATAATGGGAGGATGGTGGCGATAGGGTGGGACCGACGGCGAATAATGGGTCACACAGAGCCGTCCGACAAAACGGGCACGTTTTCTATCATGCGCCGGCGTGAAGTGGGGTTTTTAAGAGCTCCACTTCGCGATCGCGCGTGTCTCCTTTAAAAGCGTGCGGGAAAATTTTGCGGCGGGGCTATAATGGTTCGGCTTGCGCCAGCCAACTCCGCCAACGTAAAAAATAAAAGTCAAGTTACGTGAGCGGCTGCGCCGATAAAAATTAATAGGCTTCACGTTCTATATCTGATTGGTCGGGTTGGACGGCCCACGATTAAAAATCCGATCGTATCTTCATCGGCAGAGTATCACCGTCACGCGCTTGCGGAAATTAAAAATCCAATCAACTGCAGCCAAGCAGTTTGTTGAAAGTAATAAAGTGTAAGACACGTGAGGTGTACGAGACTGGGACTAGATTTCACTCCACTGATTGATGAACAGGGAGGGAGGAAGCTTAATGAAGCCTTGATTAGTAAAAAGAAATAAATTTAGAATTAAAAAATTGAAAAAATAAAAAAAGAGGGAATTAATTGGGAAATAAAATTCGTGGAATTATTGACTGAGATTTGGATCTGAGCTTAAAAGCATATAACAATGATGAAATAATTGGAGTGGTGGGAAGGGGAAACAGGTTCTGAGGTATAAATTAAGGAACCTGCGCCTGGGCCTCTATGACATAAATGTTACGATGATAAATTATCAAACTCGTCCCTGTGTCTTGCAATTTTAACAAATTAGTCTATAAAAATTTGCTACTTCTTTCAAATTCGTTCACACAATTCGACAAATATCAATAAATCATGATTAGGGCAGACCAATTCAGTCTGATTCGGTTTAATTTAAGTTAGATTTCAAATTAATTTAAAAATATTAATTTTAGTTTAATTCAAATCGATTTAAATTAATAATAAAAAATAAATTGAATCGATAAATACTGATTTGATTTGATTTATAAGTTTGAACTAAATTAAAAAAATAAAATTTAATATTAATTTTGTTGATTTTAACTTTAAAAATAAAAATTATTTTTTAAAATTTTATATTAATTAATTTAAATAAATTATTATTTATTGATTAAAATAATTAAATTTGACTAAAACAGTAAATAGTGGCATGCCAGGAAGGATTTTAAATGTTTAAGGCCAGGTAGAAAATCAAACCAAAATTTATTAATTTTATTTTTTAAAAAATTGATACTAAATAAATAATTTTTCATATCAATTCAAATAGTTGATTCGGTTCAAAAATGTCAACCCTAGTTATTATACTAATTATGAGAAAATCTTTTGATTTATTTGTTATTATTTCAAAGTATGGGGACCAATTTGATAATCACCCAATTTTGTAATGCAAGGTAACTCTCTCTTAATTGTATTTAAAGTTAATTAATACGTCTTAGGTGGGTAATTTGAAAGTGATAACCGTCGAAGCATATTTTTGGTGCTTATATAAAGCAAGGTCCATGGTTAGATTCAGTCCCTAGTGATCAGAACAACGTCTCAGTCTCTTAGATCTCTAAATTCTAAATTTTCTCACCCACCAAACAGAGACCAAAGAATCGAATCAGAAGTGGAATACAGTGGAGTTGGGGTTTGGTCACTTTCGGTCTTTCAAGCAGCTCTAACTTTCCTTCTCTATTTAAAAATATAGAGTGAGGAAGGAATTTCAAAGCTCCAAAGAAAAGCGAAACGACATAAATAGCAAAACCAATTTGTTGTTGTTCCTTTATGTTGTGTGTTCTGTTTGGTATAAATTTTGGTTGAATAGGAGCGAAAAGGATCTCTTTCCTTCAACCTCTGTAAAGACAGTCCATTGAAGTGGGCTGAGTTTCCTGCTTTTAAGGTCTCTCAGCCGTCTTTGTTTTCGGCACTGCCTTTTGGAGTGGCGCATTAAAGTGGGCTTTTACTCAGCTAGGAGCAAAAGAGATTCGTAGCTGGAGATTTGCAATAATTTCGGTCCATTTATGTCTGTGTCTGCTTCTGCTAGTTACCTGCGAAATCTTGGAATGGAGAATTCTTAAACAAACTATCTCACTGCTTCCGACTGTATACCTTTGCTTGTTGTGCTCTATCTTTCTCTCTCTCATTCACTTTTCATTCTGGAAACAAGGAACCAAATAGTTGATCATTCAAGTCTAGCTAGCAAACAACAGGTTAGATAAACCGCACCCGTTTTGGCCACACCCGGATCTGCGGAATTTGCCTCAATCCTTACAAGAAAGAGACCTCTCAGACAAGGTTAGGTTAGAGTGTTATTGGGCTTACTTCTTTTTAGTCCCGTTTGTGAGAGTGCTTTCTATTATAATTTTAGTTTAGAAGAATTTCTGGCACATATTTGGATCTGGGATTTTATTGGCTTTCGTTTTCTGGGTGTGCGTTTGATTATAGTTTTTGTCTCATTTACTGTCTTTTATATGTTTCAGATCTACCAGTATTTAGACGTTGCCTTTAGAGAAAAACGAAGACAATGTTGCCTCAGAAGCTAGCAGAAGAAGCAATAGTTTCCAACTTCAGCGAGGCTGAACGGGAAGCAAAAGAAGAAGGGAAGGAAGAGGAAAATCAGTCCCTGTTTAGCATGAAGAGCTTTCTTTGGCACGGTGGCTCTGTTTGGGACGCCTGGTTCAGCTGTGCTTCCAATCAAGTACCTGCTGTTAAACCTTATATAAAGAAGATAATTTCCTATTTTCCTCTGATGAAATGGAAATGAACAAATTTTTTTCGCTCTTTCCTACAGGTTGCGCAAGTACTCTTGACTCTGCCCTATTCATTCTCTCAAATGGGCATGCTATCAGGCATTGTGCTTCAAATATTCTACGGGTTCATCGGAAGCTGGACAGCGTACTTAATCAGTGTACTCTACATAGAGTTCAGAAGCAGAAAGGAGAAAGAAAACGTTAGCTTTAAAAACCATGTCATACAGGTTGGTTTTTCTTGGCTTATCGTCAGAAATCACCACAAGTTACACCCAATCCTCAAAGCAAGAACCCCAATAAAATATCTGTCTGTCTCAGATTACAATTAAAAAATCCCTTTTGATTCTCCACCGTAATAAAAAGCTGAAACACTGTTTTGGAATTTGGATTGCAGTGGTTTGAAGTGCTTGATGGTTTACTGGGTCCATACTGGAAAGCTGTAGGACTTGCCTTCAACTGTACTTTCCTCTTATTTGGATCTGTCATACAACTGATTGCTTGCGCAAGGTAACTCATTTCTTCATTTTCTACTCAAAAAAGAAATACAACATCTGGGTTCTGTTCGTTTCTGTTTGATTTTAACTGCTAATCTTGATTCTCCTCGATGAGACAGTAACATTTACTACATCAACGACCGATTGGACAAAAGGACATGGACATATATTTTTGGTGCTTGCTGTGCTACCACAGTCTTTATACCTTCCTTCCACAACTACCGTATTTGGTCTTTCCTCGGCCTTGGAATGACCACTTACACAGCCTGGTATTTGACCATCGCCGCTCTCGTACATGGCCAGGTAAAACCAATTTATTTATTAATTTATTGTCAACGGTCCATGATTTTTCAGTTACAGCTAGTAATAAAGACACTAAATTTGCTATGATTGTGCAGGTTGAAGATGTTTCCCACTCGGGTCCGAAAAAGTTAGTGCTTTATTTCACCGGAGCCACCAACATCCTGTATACTTTTGGTGGACACGCAGTCACTGTGTAAGTTGATTAATAGTCTCCTCTTCTTGCGATTGTTTCTACGCTGCTTCTCTCTGCAGCTTTTGCCGGCCATCTTGGAGCTCGAGACTCAGACAATATCATGCAAAATTTTACTTTTGTTTGCTAGGAAACAACGTTTTTCCCCGTCCATTTCTCTAGGAAATTGCACAGTAGAATGTCCCGTGTTCTACTATTTCAACTGTATTTTTTTTTTTTTTAAACATTTTTGTTTGCCTGTGACATCTTGATTCTGACCTTAATCTAGTCTCCTTTGTCTTCACATGTAGCTTGATTTCTCTGTCAAATAGACTTCAAACACTGTAGAATGCAATGGCTTTAGGGCATGTTGGTCATTTACTGTCTCGCATTTTTAATCAATAGTGATTGCAAATCCGCCAATGGGTTACCGTTTTTGTCCTTGAAATTACCATGGGAAATTGTTTGACTTGGTGAATTGAATAATGTTACAGGGAAATAATGCACGCCATGTGGAAGCCCCAGAAGTTCAAGTACATATATCTCTTTGCCACCTTGTACGTTTTCACACTGACGATCCCGTCAGCTACCGCCGTCTATTGGGCCTTCGGTGACCAGCTCCTCAACCACTCCAACGCCTTCTCCCTCCTCCCAAAGAATGGCTTCCGTGACGCTGCAGTTATCTTAATGCTTATTCACCAGGTCTTTGCATACATTAACTCAACTTTTTTACTTCAGAATTTGCCCTTATAAGAGTTATCTGTTTACTAAAATCCGACAATATTATCGCAGTTTATCACATTTGGTTTCGCATGCACACCATTGTACTTCGTGTGGGAGAAGGTGATAGGCATGCACGACATAAAAAGCATATGTTTAAGGGCACTGGCTAGACTTCCGGTGGTGATTCCGATATGGTTTTTGGCCATAATCTTCCCGTTCTTTGGTCCCATAAACTCAGCAGTTGGGGCTCTTCTGGTTAGCTTCACCGTCTACATCATCCCGGCTTTAGCCCATATGCTCACCTACAGAAAAGCATCTGCTCGACAGGTAAGGGTTGATCTTCATTCCCACCGCCCACTCTGTTATTGTGACCACACTCCAAATTGAATTGGCAAATTGTAGTTATCTTAATATTTCAAGGGTGATTTGGTCACTGTGAAATTGTGGGCACTCCGGGTTTGATGGGGATTCCCGCACATTTCACAGTGACAGTGTCCCCAATCTAGTGGGGAGAGAGAGTTTAAAAAAAAAAAAAAAAGGTGCAACAAGTGTACAAAGAGCATTTAATGCTTAGGTTTGGAAATATTAAGAGAAGAATTCAGATAGGTGGCGTGTCTTTTTCATTTAGTTATATGCCTACAGGTGGATTGTGCTCTGTCCATGATGATCTGGCTGATTTGATTCTCTTCCTTTTAATTAAGCTTTTGCTTAAACTAATCTGGCTTCAGAACTAGATTGCCTAATTTCTTAATGGTTTCACGCATGTAACGTGTTCGCCAGAATGCCGCCGAGAAGCCACCATTCTTTTTACCAAGCTGGACAGCCATATATGCATTCAACACATTTATAGTGGTGTGGGTGTTTGTGGTTGGTTTCGGGTTCGGTGGCTGGGCCAGCGTCAGCAACTTTGTGAAACAAGTCGACACATTTGGGCTATTTGCCAAATGCTATCAATGCAAGCCACCACCAGCAGCAGCAGCAGCAGTCCATCACTAAAAATCAACAGCCTGAATTCAGCAGCTTACTCACCATATTTTGCTCAATTTTCTGTATCATACAAATGGGAGAGATACTAATAGCTCCCCCGCATGTGATGTGTGCTGGATTTTGTCCCTTTTTTTCGCTTACATTATTAGTTGATAAAAATAGTTTGTTGAATTGTGATGATTCCTTTGCTTATCACAGCATAGGCTAATTACCTTTAATATGTATTTTTATTTTTTTTTAATTATTGCTTATTATAAAATATTATTTGCTCTTATTGTTATTAGCTTGCAATCTCATTATCACTCCCCCTAATGGGTTATTAAAATAGAATCAATGTAGTGGATTTAATCTCAGAGAGAGAGAGAGAGATTTTAAAATATAACAATACTATTATATTTGTATTATTAATATAATAATAATAATATTGTATAATTAATAAAATATAAAATATATTTTTTATTTATTATTAATAAATATATATATTTATTTTATTTTATTAATTAAATAATTTTATCTCGTTGTACTAATATAAAAAAAAATTTTGTTTAAAATTATCTCTTACTCTTAATTTTATATAACAGGTGGCTTTATCACAGAGGCTTAGAACGCAGACATGTTTTTTTGACCTTAGATTCTGTTCATAAAGTGGGCCGTGGACCCGCCCCACTTTCACATGGGTTGCACGTTATCTCAGCTGTTTGTCACGTGCCATTCTTTACTCCGAAATATTCTCATTCCTTAAATTCCCATGCGGTCGCATGCATGGAACTCTCATTGTCTCTTGGTTGATCAAACCCTTCGATTGATTGACCGATTGACAATTTGATGATTCCTTTTTGACTCTCTTTTCTTTATTTGATTTGTATTTTTTTAATTTTACTGCCCATGCACCCAATTATCTTGATTTAATATATTTTTTATATCGAATTAAGTGGATTAATCAAGATAAATGATATTTGTTTTGATTAAGAATATTTTAGTATTAAAAATAATAAAATTTTAAAATTTTAAAAATTAGTTAAAATATTTTTAATTAAATATCTTTAATTAAATTATATTTTTAAAGTAAAAGGTATGATTTGCTTAATCACTTTAGAGAGTTGGGTGGTCAAAATATTCTACGTGACATGTGATGTGATGGAATGACACATTCTTGTTAACACAATGAAATTTTAAGTCTAAAATAGTTTATGGCGTCTTAACATAATAAATGGGTGAAAATCATAAAGTTAATTTGCGTAATACAAGAATTAAGAGTCAAATCAATACGACTTTAAGGACTTTCGAATGAGAAAGAAAATGGAAGTCTATGGCAGTGGCAATGGTAACACAATTTGGAGGTAAGTGGTGTCACTTCATTCAATCTCTAAGCAATTAAGAATGTGACTAGCGATAAAATCAATCATTATATATATATATATATACTTTTGCTATGAACGGCCCAACTTTTTTAAAGAATGTAGAGTTTTTAAAGTATAATTTTATTTAAATTTTAAAAATAAATATAATATATAATTAATTTTAAATTTTAATTTTTAAACAAATAAAGGGTTAATCAACCCCTTTACCTATTATCTTTAGAATCATTGTTAATTATTGTGATATTATTAAAAAAATAAAATTATTTGTGATGTTGATATATTAAATACATTTATATATAAAAGTTCAAAATTTTTATTTTCGAAAAATAAAAAAAATATTTTATTTTTAAATTTTATTTAAATATAACTCGTTAATTTTTCTCTCAATTAGTCAGACGAATCTTACAAGTAAATTTTCTTATACTTTTACATTCAAAAATTAAAATATCAATAACTCAATTCACAAAGTAAAAATTAAAATTTTATTAATAATACAAGTTTTCAAACAATATATTCTGTCCAATTACAATTCTCTTTTCCTAGAAAATGTATAAACACACGTTATGTAACTTAAGTATTTAAATGCTAACTTTCATTGTCTTTAAATTTAAAGCAAACAACACTCGAAATCCCAATTTCCAAAAGCATATTAAAACTTACATATTATCTTCTAAGCTTCTTAAAATGTAATGCCATATGCACGTCGTTCCAAAGATTCGCATGATTTCCGCAACCAGAAACTTGCAACTGCACGCAAGATTCAGTGCCGGCATTACCCAAACCAGCAAGGAACTGCAGAAACAAGCATTTATCTTTCTTCTTTTCTGCACATTGTAAGAGTAATTGAGTTAAGCTTGTAATCTAAGCATCTGGGAAAGAAGTGCTTTTTTTTTTTTACGTGGATTAAGGGAAGTGCTTTTGTTTTACACAAAAGAAGAAACTGCATGTGCATGTGAAAATCCAGTGGCATGTTGGTGTTGTACTAATTTTCATATGTCTAAATCTTGTCCTGATAACTTGAAACTTCAGTCACCTTCCTCTGAATTACAAAGTAAAAGGTTGTTCATCAATGGGACATGGCACGAACCCAACCCTTTTCTTTCCTTTGTAATCATTCCAAGGAATCGTTCAAAGCAGTGAAGAAGAATAGAATATGAAGAGAAATGGGTTTTCCTTCTTTTGAGTAGCCTGGTATGTCTGGATTGTTTTTTTAAGACTTGTTTGTGGGACGACTAAGTCGGGTTTGTTAATGTTTCGGTATTGACATGTGATGGCATTGAAATTATAATTATCGTAGAAATAAAATATTAAATATTAATTATTAAAAAAAAATGAGTAAATTTTATTAAAAATTAATATTAAAAAATAAGGACTTATGTCTCGTGTCAGATTTTTTTGGGCCCAATTTGACAGATTGGGCTGGATCAAATAAATTTGGGCTGCAATATAAATTAATTAATGGGTTGTACAAAACAGTGATTCTAAATGGACCCCTCTTCTTGGTCAAGGGTGCAATCAGAATGATATGGGATGGATTTAGCATCATTCTCTCGATAAAAGCGGGTAAAGAGGACCAAATTAAAAACAAACGGTCTTTTGTACCTTATCCTGAAATTATAGCATAAGCAAAGCAGAGGCAGCCATGGCGTTACTGCTCCTGGGAGCTCTACCAATAACACCTCAATCTCGCATTTCATCTTCTCAATCCCAAACTCTCGGGACTTTCCTCCGTCACTCAGTTTCACTCTCCACAACTTCCTCTCCTTCAATTTCCTTCGGTCTGTGACTATAAACTATTCGTCTGTCTTTCTATTTCTGTTTTTTTTTTTATTTGCCCTAATTTTTCTCTGATCATTCAGTGTATTGCGGCCGAGGTGACAAGAAGACAGCCAAAGGAAAGCGTTTCAATCACTCCTTCGGCAATGTAAGTTTATTTCTGACCGTTAGATGAATTTGTTTGGTCGTGGATTTTGTTACTTGAAGAATTTTGTTTTAATTTGGTAATCAGGCCAGGCCGCGTGACAAGAAGAAAGGAAGAGGACCTCCGAGAGTAACGGCTCCTCCTGCTCCTCCGAGGAAAGACCGGTTTGATGATGATGAGAAAATCCATATCGAAATTGACGAGTCTTTGTTCTCTAGTTGATTGAGTAACGCTGGTGAATTTCTTATATTATCGTAATTTTAGCACAACCTTTGAAATGCTTTGTTATTTGTTGTTTCTACTGCATTTGGTTTTATGAATCAAAGAATTCTTTGTTATGCTCTTGTTTACTGCTTTTGCTTCTTTGAATTCTCAGTAGCATAGAGAAATATTTTAGTAATGAGAAAACTGGGCAGAATATTTGTTGGGCTGACAGATATATAGGATTATGCTTTAGATTGGTTCAACTATTAGTAAGTTCTTATATGTGTGGCAATAGTACAGAAGCTCAAATCCATGTTCGTAATCCCCAGGCATCCATTAAGCATATTGGACTACCAATATATTCCTGCATCTGATGGATTTTGTAGGATTACCTTTGAATGTAGTATTCTGGTAAGAGGTTAACTTATGTTTTAGAATGGCAGAAAATCGTATATTGTGTGAACAAAGTGATGAAGAGGTTACTGAGATTTGGTGTATCACATCTGGGTAGAATTATGTGATTTGGTGCACAGATCTGATGCTAGCGTGCAGTATTGTGAGAGCACTGATATTAGCTTGTGGTATTGTGATCAATTCTGTAAGCACCTTGCTGTATGAAAACCATTAAGTTCAGATGTAAAATTTGAACGACAGACACCTGTAAAGACATTTTACCTTTTTAGGTTCAATCAAATGAATCTTGTTTTTAAACTCTGGAAAATCAGTAACTCAAAAACAAGTAAAAGTGTTCCTCATCCAAGTGACAAAATTCTTCTGTTGATTCACTATCAACTACTTTGTTGTTGATGTATGCTTTCAATTGAGGAAGCTTCATCACTTATTACATGATAATTTTTCTCAAAGAGTTATATCTGCCTTGGCAGATGGCACAATGCTCAGCTATTAATCTTCCCATGACTCTTCCCTCTTCAGTGACTAATTCTCTTGTCCTCTTGTTCCATAGGTGTACAGCATAGTTACTACTGCTTAGCTGAAAAACTGTGTCTTCCACCAATTTCGACTCTATCTCTGTTTCTGGTTTCTTGAAAAGCCTGGTTCTCTTTATCCAATCAACCGGATAAAAGGCAACAGGTCTTGTACCCAGGTGCGGTTCCAACTTTCTAAATAATCTTAACTAGGTAGAGCCCATTATGCCTCCATTTGTTTCCATGAAAAGTTGTGGCAAATTCCTGTAAGAGGTCAACTAGAATTGGATGCCCAATATCAAATATCATAACTGTGCCATTCAGTCTGGACTATTTCTTAGTCATGTGATTAATACTCTGTTTCCCACTGTGTTCCTCAAGGCTTTGAAATCTTTCAGAATTATGAAATCTGTGTCCAAGTAAGCTCCTCCATACTCATCCCAATGAGCCAAGCATCAGCTGGAGTGTCCTTGACTAGAAAGGGCAAATCTGCTGTCACTGTAAGAACTTTAAAGCCGTGATCAAGCAGTGGTTTCAGGATTTTGTTGCCATGTTTGGTGTCCAGAGATCTTGATATATCATCAAGCATGCTTGAGGGTTGGCTTTAAACAGAGTGTCTGCAGCTAAGAATTCTCTAGGTCCAAAGGACCGCACCAGTGAAAGCCAAAACATGAAGAACTGAATTGTACACTGTTTGTTACAGAATTCCAAAACCTGACCATGAAATTTCCGAGTCAAGTCATTTGATCAAAAACTTTCAAGTTTCTACAATTTTTTCAGGAGCCATTCCATTCTTCTTTCTCTGGTGAGATTGGAGGGAGTAATTAGAGGAACTGGCGTTTCACTTTCTTCTTGTTCATTTCTTGCTTGTGCAGTCAGCAGTGATCTGCTTTGTTCTTTGACCTTTTCTTGCATGGTGAGCACTGGCCTGATCCTTTCTTCCATCTTTTCTCTTGTGGTTGGTAGTGGCAATTTGACTAGACTCGTCTTCTAATTTTCGCGATCCCCATATTACTAGGAATGTACCTTGCTTCAAAAATCTCATCAGGATTTGGCGGTGCTGTAGAAATTTTTCTAATGTCTGCAGGATAAATAGAAAGATTACGCAGAATGCTGTCCTCATAGATGACCGATGTATAGCAGCAAATACAATGGTAGAGGAGAGAAGACTGGTGATTTCGCTGCTTGGCTAAGTAGCCTGGAGTTCAGCATCTTGTGAGACGCTGTTCTTACAGCCATTAATGTTGAATAAGGAGAGTCTTCACTACAGTTGGCGTATTCCTAGTTTCTTCAGGACGTTGGGACGATCTCCACACCAAAGCCGCAAGTATATAAAGATTCAATCTCTGAGAAGAAGGTATTTGTTGATAATGCGGTTTCTGCATGATCTATACGTCAATACTGTAGGAGTCACCGCATGAAAGAATTTGATGCATGAGATTAAAGAGAATTGTTAAGAAGACGTAACAGCATTGGCCGTGGTTAATTCTCGTACAGTAATTGATTGATGATCCTACAATAAGTAGTAATGATGGATCTTTAATACACGGTAATTCGGTAATTCGGACTACTATTTTTAAAAATTTATTTTAATCTCATAAGTAATCCATTGTTATATAAAAAATAGGATTATCATAAATTAAAATTTACCTTATATATACATATATATATATGAACTGAATATATAATTTTTTGAATGAACTCTAAGATAATTTACTTTTTTTAATTAAATTTTTTATTTTTAATAATTTATCTTAAAGATGTAATTTTAATTATTGTAAAAATGTTTGAAAAGTGGGATATTATTACATAAATGTTGGGTGACCACGCCTTTCCTTATTGAAACGTGTCTTCATTGCTTGATTTTGGGCTTGGGCCCGATTTTGTTTGGGCAATTAGTTGGGCTAATTTTGATCATTACGAAACAAAGAGGAGAAGCAATTCAAGTAAAACCCAGACAGAATGTTAATGAGCAATGGCCGATTGCCTGTGGTTCGGTTTTGAGTAGGGTTGGCACAACGGATCGAATTTGGTACCATTTTGTGCGTCGGCCTCTTCTGTTCAGGTCATTCTTTTGACTTTTATTTTTAAAAGTGAATTGAGCTTATTTTCTTAAAAATAATTAATTTAAAACTTTTATAAATAATAAATAAAATAAAAATTAAAAATAAAATAAATTTACTTATATCATAAAATTGGATAATTAGATTTAGACTTTTGAAAAAAAAAAAGTATATCTATTTGTTTTAACAAAATATCGTGGTTTGGATTATTTTTAAAACCTATTATTAAATAGAAAAAAAAAACCGAGAGAATAAAATTGATCTTAAATTTAGACCAACTTTGGAAGCTCCGGCTAACTACCAGTGTGTACGATCGATCTAGCGCCGTGTGGATATTAGGGAGCGATAATAGATTAGTGCACGTTAATGCCCCTACCATAGAGGCTCTGGCAAAAAAATAATGAGAAGGCATAATTTTCTTCCACAATTTCAAGTTAATTGATGAATACGTCGTACACATATTGAGTTAATTCTATGTTAGGTAAAATCAAGCAGCAATATACGGTATAATCATGCAATCCTGTATACTAAAGCTTGGCCGCCGGAAGAAGCAGTAAAGTAATTTTGAAATAATCCATCCACCGCAAATTTTCTCACGAGTATTTGCTACGAGATGCTCGGATTTGACCACGTGGATGCATTCATTATGTATTTTCTCGTCTCTCAGAAGCTCAATCATCGCATCTCTTCCATTTGTCTCCTCCTTGGTAAGCCTTCTAGCATGTATTTCACTGCGACATCTCCCAGTAGACTATGTATGAGAAATTTCTTGTGTTTCGAATTGACCAAGGACGAAGCATTAAGGGAAGAACAATGGGAAACTGCAGATTTCTTCCAATACAAGCATCTAGGTTTCCCCGACGAGGACGAGAATGTCAGGATCTAAACCCCTTTGATTCCCTTTTCTCTAACTCGTTGAATATTGTCATCATATGCTTCGATTAACTTGAAATGGGAAAATGCAACTCAAAATTACCTACAAAATCTGTAAACATGTTTGATATTCAACCGAAAATAAAGCCCACAAATTGTTCGTCGGATTACATAAGAGGCTTCTGTTTATTCTCTGTCATCTACATGGCTTCAACAATTATAAAATAAAAGGATTTTATTATTCCTTCAAGAAATATTATACGTCTCTTGACAAACGAGACAGTGAGATTTTATTAGCCTATCTATAACACTTCCCTCTTTAATGACTAACCCTCTTGTTATCTTGTTCCATAGGTGTAATCCGTAGGTTTCCCTGCTCAGCTCGACCACCGTGTCTTCCACCCATTTTGATTCTTCCGGCGTCGTCGGTGACTTGTAAAAACTGTTTATCTGAATCCAATTTACAGGATAGAATGCTTTCATTGGCAGAATTGTGAGGTTATAGCCAGGCCTGTTTCCCACTTTTTTAATGACTCGAGTCAACAGGTAAGGCCCGTTGTGTCCCCATATGCTGCCATCGAAAGTCGTGGCAAATTCCTGTAAGAAGTCGAATAAAATCGGATGCCCCGTGTCGAAAACCATTGCCGCACCGTTTAATGTTGTCCATTTATGAGTCACTTGATCTTCACTTTGCACACCAACTGCATTCCTCAATCCTTTGAAATCATTCAGGATTATGAAGTCCGTGTCCAAGTAAACTCCTCCGTATTTGTATAATATAGCAAGCCGGATAAGATCAGAGAGATGAATGGATAATGGATTCTTACCAGGGTCGATTTTGCCACTATTTATGTCCTTCAGCCAAACTTCAGCCGGAGTGTTCTTGACTAGGGAGGGCAAATCCGGGGTGACTGGAAGAATTTTAAACCCACGATCAAGTAGTGGTTTCAGGATTTTGTAGCCACGTCTTGTATCGAGAGATCTCGATAGAAGCACCAAACACGATTCAGGGTTGGCTTTCATTAGAGTGTCAACAGCCAAGAAATCTCTCGGTCCAAATGTCCGAGCTGGTGAAAACCATATCATGAAGAACTGAATTGCACACTGATTGTCAAAGAATTTCACGAGTCGACGATGAAATCCCCGACTCACGTTTGTTGACTTGAGAATCTCAAGGTCCGGCAGCTTCCGCCGGAACCATTCCATTCTTTCTTCTTTTGAGACCTTGGCAGGAGGAATTAGAGGATCCGGAGTTTCACCGTCTTCTTCTTCATCTTCCAATTCTTCTGCTTCATTCATCACCGGTGCAGAAACCTTCGACGTCCCGTCAGAACTTCTCTCAACTTCTCTTTCGATTTTCGGCCCCTGCGAAGCTCGGACTTCCAGAGTCTTATTAGGCGCAATCTGTGCACCGGTAGGAGCTTGCGGGGGTGCATGGAAAACTTCAGTGGTTGTAATTTGTGAAGTATACACGGAAAATTTACAAACGAAGCTGCCTGCATAGACGAGAAAAACTATTACAGCAAACGAGATTGCAGAGAAGACGGGCGAATTGGCCATTTGGCCAAATACCCGAATCTTCAACATTCTTTTGAAATCGGAAGCTTGTATGAAACATGGTATTTTCGTATGTTGGTATATATGCAGGCTGTTTCCGTTGACTTTAAACTAAGCAGTCGTGGATGCGCATAAAGATTTAAGAATTTGGATCAACATTGGATCTTGCTTCATGTGTTTTACGACTAAGTTAAGTTGAGTGAACATGAAAAAGCAATAGATTACTTAAATATATATGTCCTATGTTAAAAGCAATTAGAATGTTTTATATTTAAAAAAGGTGGGAATTATGGAATTATTAGCATCTTAATTATGAACCCTCGAATACGGGTGGGCGGATTTGGTTTTGTATTTTGGAAAACTTTTTATTTAATTTTGATTTTAAAAAATAAATTGATAAATATTAATTTTAATTTAAACTAAAATATAAAAATAGAATAAATTTAATTTATTCAATTTTATTATATTTTAATTAATATTAAATTAAATAAAAAAGTTAATACAATTAAAAATAAATTTTATTTATAAATTCAAGTTTAAATTATTGACCGATCAAATATAATAATTCGATTTAATTAGATTTATATTTATGGTCAATTTACATGAATTTGGTTCAAATCAAAGGTAGAATTTTGGATCGGTTTGAAAATTGACCGAAATTAAGAGTTGGTAAAAAATAAACAATTATAAATTTTCATATTCATGCAAGTTTAGTTGTCTTAATTAAACATATATATATATATATATATATAGAGGATGTTTTAGTAATATATACGTATATTACTAAAACACCCTTCTCTTCTACGTCCAATTATCATAACTTTGTCTGCCGCCCACCGCTATTGCCACCACATGTACCACTACTACGCCACTATTCTCGTAGTATTTATTATTATTATTATTATTCATCAGAATAAATATTTATAATAAATTGCTTAATTAATTTTTAATGATTATTATATTTAAATAAAATTAAATAAAGATCAACTTGGTTTCGTGTTTGATTGAAATACAATACTTTCAATAACAGCGGTCATCAAATGGATTATAGAATAAATATCATTCAGCTACCCTCTAATTATCGTAATTAACGATCCTGATTTTATAATTTTTCAAATACTAGTTTTAATCCCTATGGCTATAGTTAACCGCAACCTTAGCTTTATTTACAAGTTTGATCGCCATTAATCTATGAAAGCACCATTTTTTTCAATTCCTTTGTTAATTATTTTAAAATTTTTTTTATATTATGGGTTTTAAATTTTATTTTTAAATTTTAAATTTTATATTTTATTTTAAATTTTATATTAACGGATATAAAGTAGACAAGCATTACAAGTCCAATTAATTAAAGGTAAAAGTTAATATTTATATTTTCAAACTTATCATTACAACAAATTAAGGGTGGTTGGTTGTCATTTTCCCTTGTACATTATATGGCATAAATCTTGGATTAATCCTTGTTTGATGCATACTTTTCTTGGTTGGCTAGTTCATAAAGTACGCTTCAATTATGAACTTGTATATTGTATTATATTATTGTTAATTGCAATTTGAGGAGGACCATTACCGATCTACCGTGACTTCAAATCCTTGGATAAAGCCATCGTGCACCGTCAGTCTTTTTGTATGCACAAATGGGCAGGATCCATCCCCCTCCGCACAATATTGCAAAGCACGCAGTGTTAAATTCTTGCTTCGGCCGGCTTTTGCAAATATTTTATAGACAATTTTCACTGGTCATATGTATCAAACAGATAGGCCAGAAGAAAAAGAGCCCTCTAACAGAACGATGAAATCGGACATAGCAGAAGAAAATGATGAGGAGGAGGAGACTGCTTGGCTGAAAGGAGCGCAAAGGGAGAAGATCAGACGGATAATAGAGCACCAGAAATCTTTATATTGGTCTTCATCGTCGTCGTCTTCCTGGTCTTCTTCATCTGCTTCCTCTTCCTTTTTCACTCCATGTCGGAAAAGCAGCAGTTTGGTAGAATTGATGTAGGGCGGAAGCACTTCCCTGGGAAGATTATTTGACATAGAGAGCAGTTTAGCTGCTTATTTTGACAATTACAGTGGCACTCCTGAAATTAAGCCTATACTTTTATGGGGCGTTGGCGCAGAAGATGATCGAGTTTTTGATCCATGGGCATGAATTAAGCAGATCGGACGGCCCTCCTGTGATTTGAAGAGAAAAAAGTCATTCAGGAGATTGCCAGGATTTGGTTTTCGAAGATTTAGAGGATTTAGATTCGGGATGAGATTGAGAAGGCTCGGGATTATGATCTGTGGTAGAAAGATGTAATGTTTTTCTGTAGCATTGTAGTCATTGCTTGAACAATATCTTAAGAAGAAAACAATTATATGTTTGATTCACAATCGTAATATACATGTTATATACATGGGAATAATGATTCATTAACCCGAAAGGAGAAGAAAAAAGAATTAAAATCCAGAAATGAAGCAATGAAAATTCCTGGAAAGAAATAAAATGCGTTGCCTTTGGTGTTATGGCTTATCAAGAAAGGAGTGTGTACACCCTATCATACCCTACCTCTGTGGCTTTGCCCCCGGTAGTATCCATATTCCATTGAAGAAGCTTCACCATTCTCTGTTGACAATTGTTTCTTTTAAGAACTGTAAACTTGTTCACAAATGACGCAATGTTCAGAAATTATTGTTCCCATCACGCTTCCCTCTTCGATTGCAATCCTGTTGCTTTGCTTGTTCCACAAGTGAACCCCATAAGTCTCTCTGTTCAGCTGAAGCAGCTTGGCTTTTACCCATCTCGACTGAGCCTGGTTTTGTGGCATCTTGAAAAGCCCTCCTATTCTGTTCCAGTGAACTGGATAAAAGGTCGTCGGCGGGAATATGGTGAAGTTATAACCGGGCCTACTTTGTACTTTCTGCACTACTCTGGAAACCAAGTATGGTCCATTGTGTCCCCATTTGTTTCCATCAAAAGTTGCTGCAAATTCCTCAATAAATTTAAAAAGAAGTGGATGACGCATATCGAAGATTAGAACAGCATTATTCAGTCTAGTCCAATTTCCTGACACCATATCAATACTCTGTGCTCCAATGGAATTCTTCAACCCTTTAAAGCTTTTTAGAGTGATGAAATCTGTGTCTAAGTAGATACCTCCATATTTGTATAAAACTGCGAGTCTCATGAGATTAGACAGATTTTGAGCAAGTGGAATCTCACCAGGGTCTCTGTTTCCATTCTTCATTTCATCAAACCAAACTTCAGCAGGGGTGTTCTTGAACAGAAAAGACAAGTCTGGTGTGACTGCAGAAACTTTGAACTTTCGATCAAGCAGTGGTTTCAAGATTCTGTACCCATGTGGAGAATCCAGAGTTCTTGATAGAATCATCAAACATCCATGAGGATGAGCTTTGAAAAAACTCTCCATGGCCAAACCTTCTCTTCTTCCAAAAGAATTTGCAGGTGAAATCCATGTCATGAACGTCTGAACCTCACAATTATGGTTGAAAAATTCAAGAACACGACCATGGAATTGCTGAGTCAAGTTGTCTGACCTGAAAATCTCAAACTCCGACAGCTTCTCCCGGAACCATGCAATTCTTTCTTCTTCTGTGACATTAAACGGAGGTTTTAGAGAATTCCCACTTCCTCTATCAGCAGTTTCGTTTTCTCGTACCGAAAACAGCGGTATGTTACTAACCGTTGACTTGATTTGTCCTCCAACTTTCTGCTGCAGCTTCTCAGAGATTCTTACAGCTCTGATAGCAGCAGTCGGCAGAGAATCATTATAAATAACACTATCTTCATAGACGATGAAGATTATAGCAACAAACACGATGCTCGAGAAGACAACTGATTTGGCACGGCTTAGTAACCTGTAACTGGGCATCTTCTGAAATTCCTTTCTCATTTTCATATACGCTAGCTAAATAACGATGAATTTTACGAAGATAAAAAAAAGCTCCGAGTAAATCCACGGCAGCCAGACCAGAGCCATTATATAAACAATGGACAAGGACTCAGTAAGAGGCCTGTGTTTGAAGTCTTGTCCGTTGTTTCAGTCCAACACTCTAAGCTTTCGTCCATTTTTCTGGGTCTGAAATAGCCTACGCTGCATACTTGTCTAATGCCACGTTTGAAAGAAGAATAAAGCCACCGTTGCCGCATGAAAATAAATATAATTCAGCCATCGTGACCGTTCATGGCGTCGTTTATGTTGAATATATTATATTTATGATAAATTTATTATAAAATATTGTGTTTTTATGATAGAATATTATGTATTTATAATAAAATATTTCATCTTAATTAATTATCCTGTTTAGTCGTCCTCTTGTAATTATAAAAGAACGGGTTTTATTTTTTATTATAAATATAAAAATTACAATTCTTTTTTCAATATTCTCTCTCGTATTTTCTACATTTTATTTATGTATGTCCTTCAGTTTAGTTATGATGTTCAAGCAGTTGTTTGAAGACTTTGATTCTTGCGGAGGGGACGGGGTTTAGAGTTTAATATTGAAATCGTTGACACTTCGGCCGTATATGATTTGGCCAGTTGATCAAGATGATAATAAGGGTGTGTTTGACAATTAAAAGTGCTTTTGGGGTTAAAAAAAGTACTTTTATTTCTATTTCATCATAGTTTTTTTTCACTTGTATTAAATAGGCCCCCACAATCTCTGTCATTGAATGCCGTATACGGTTTGGTCAGTTGATCAAGACGATAATGAAGGTGTGTTTGACAATTAAAAGTGCTTTTGGAGATTGAAAAAAAGTACTTCTATTTCGGATAGGCCCAGTAAGTAAATTACATATTTCTGTAAAATAAAATATAAACTTGTGGATCAAAATGGTACGACTCTAATTAAAAAAATAAATAAAAAATACTTTCTGAAAAAGCATGTGATTCTTCCGAAATAACTTTGAAAGTGCTTCCGTTAAAAACATATTCCATAAAAGCACTTCTGAACTCACGTTCCATGAAAGCACTTCTTTACAAAAGTACTTCGAAATGTATCTCATGTTCTGATGAACTTACTGCATTTTAAAGCAATTTTTTCGTAAAAGAACTTTTGATTGGAACATATTTCACACAGACGCACTTCTAAATGTGTCGTTTACCATTGTTGGGACACGAAACCATTTGTTCTCCACCGACAGGAGCAGCTATTTTTTATTTACGGACAAACGCAGAAACTTTCTTATTCACAAGATCGTTGTTCTATTTCCTCATACATGACACGGTTCACTACCCAAACGCATTAATTTTATTTTGTTTTCTCCTTCACATTCTTCAATTACGTGGGATTATTGTAAAATTTCGGTAGGTAAAGCCAAATATTTTATTGAGGCAAAGTTCTTGAGCTTGTAAGAACGTTTCCATTTTCAGCATCTTGATGTCAAACGATAATATTATGAAATTCAAGTAAAGAAAACAAACAAAAATAAAAAAAATTACCAAATTTACTAGAGTTTCGATTATGATTGCTTCTGCATATTCTGATATACTGTACTGGTTATTGAATATGAGTTACAGACATATCAAATAAATGTATCTGACACTCAAACTTGTATCATTGTTTAATATATTGATTTATTCTTATGCAATTTACTATAATATATGTTGGCAGATGAGATGTCACTGACATCAAATATCGTATAGAAGTTTTAATATTGATTCTCTATTAAACCTAATTAAATAATACCCTTTCCTTTCTGTTTAATACATCATAACCTTCATAATCCAATGACCTGATTACTCGTGTAATAAAAATCTCCTTTAACTTCTTGACCATGTCCTCCAAGCTTTATCCAAGATTCCACAAAGAATTGGGCAAGTATTTGGGTTATTAATTGGTAGCTGACTTGGTTGATTACAGGAATGGTTGAGATAGAGCTTTCATTACTAATTATTTTGGAGAAACCAGGAAGAAAGCATTTATTTGAACTGATTGTAGAAGATGGGAAGATTAAATTAACGTGCGTTGGTAAAGATATTGAAAGCAAATCAGAATCTACTTGCTATGCCTTGATAATGACATTGAGAGATAAGCAGGTTATAGCTTTTAATTGAAATGAAATTGCCTTGACAGAAAGTATGAGATCACAGCAAAAAATCCACTTCTATATATGTTCTGTCAGATGCTTCATTGTTGAGTTTGTGGTCTATATTTGATAACCAGTACAATTCATCAAAATGTGCTGAAATGACTGGAATTGAGAGTTTAGTATAGTATGAATTTATTTTTGCTACATAGTATAAATTTGGTCCAAAACCACTAAGATTTGACCGAAGCTCAATAGGATTTTACTTTATATTCAAGGAAGGTTATCTACATAAATTTGGTGTTGTTTTGATTTTTATTTACTTTATTTGTTTGAATTTTATAACATTCTCGATGAAATTGTGAGTATAATTCAAATCATTAAATAAATTCGGACAGTTTTATAAGTTAAACTGAATTAAAAAAATTGAGAAAAAAATAAATTAATTAAATTCATAATTTAATTAGTTAAGTAATTTAATTAATAATACTTGTAATTAGTTAATAAAATATTTTTAATAGACGTTATTTTGTACTAAAAAATATTTTTAAGTGTAATTAATTAATACAATTAAAAAACTTTTTTAAATTTATTTTTATTTTTAATTTTTGAGTTAATTTGATAAAATATTTTAATTTTTTTTGATTATTTCCCGATACTTGGACTATATTTTTCAACCTAAACTTTCCTTCTTTAAACCACGCGGTTGTTTTATAAGCACAAACCCATGTTCCAAGGCTTCTACAATTGCTTCGCTTCCAACACAATTGCCAATAGAAAATTTCCAGGTTTTCACCACGCAGTGCTGGCAGAATGGCTCGCGGTGTTTGTTATTGTGGTATAAAAGATCTAAACATAACTTGTTCTTGCAGTATAAAAGATCTAAACATAACGTCAATTTGTGCCTTTAAGCTCTTGTAATGGCCCATTTGAAAGCTTGACAGGATAAGATGGAATCTTCAAACAAATAGTTGCTCCTCGTCGTGTATCATTCCTTGGCCACTTGGATGGGGATTCGTAGGCGTATGATTTAATAATTGACGGCTCAAATGCATAGAAGGCTGCCTTGCAAGTTTACAATAACCTTTAGTAACTTACAAGAGCTGTATTACTGATTGTTTTCTATTGAGAAACTGTGAATTAGGGTTAAATTGACTAGTTGAGTACTTCTGCGAGTGTTATGCTGTAAGTTAACGCAACAGTATAATCTTGCAGCTCTTCTGGACCCAATCAGAGTCAATATTTATCAAGTCATCTCCCCCTTCTGAAGTAAAAGATATGTTGTTTGAAATTGTTTTTTAAAAAGAAGTCTTAGTCCAACATGGCAACTGGCAAAGCACATAGAAAAATAGTAACAAAGAAAGAGGCCATGTGGGGTTGAGCTGTTGTAATTTGGGCATCATATAAACCCAGTACGAAATATAATGGGCCTGACTTTGAAGGGAGTCGTAGCCGCAATTTCCTGGATCCCCTGGTTTGGCTTGGCAAATGCAATTCCAGGGTTCCACCCCAAAAGTTTACCGTTTTCTATGATTGAAATTGCACTTGCATTTTTAAAGATCCCTTCATTTGGTACGTCTCCCTCTAGATCGTTGAATTACAGATTCAACCTTTGCAATAAGGCAAATCTATCCAGAAAATTTGGGATTTTCCCAGAAAAGTTGTTACGTCAAAGATCAAGGTCTTGAAGACCTTTTCCAGAACTCAAAAACAGAGGTACAAGTCCCCAAGGGAATTGCCTCTCAAATTTAGGCGCTTCAGGCCAAGACAAACAACAAATGAGCTTGGAATTTTACCTGATAACTTATTCTTCGATAAATATAGTCGTCCAATACTTGTCAGATTGCGTACTTCCGTTGGAATTGAGCCAGTTAAATGATCGCGAGACAAATGAACGAAGCCCAAAACTTGATTTTCGTACTAATTTGAATATATAATGCCTAAATTATATAATAGGTTTAAGTAAATTAGTAGGTTTTCCGTACTAATCTAAATTTATTTAATAAAAAATAAATAATAATACATGATTAATTTTAAAATTTATAATTTTAATTTGAAGTCAAATTTTAAAAATATCATACTCATTTGTGTTATTTATTTCAAAGCTAAATGCTTATATTTAATTAAAAATTTTATTTGAAATTATGATATTTATATTATCTTTTAAAATTAAAATTAAAAAAATAGTTGGTAATTCCAAACATTTAGTTATTCTTCTATTAGTATTTTATATTTATATTTTTATTTCACAACAATTCTATACTCAAAACAACCTTATTTTAGTAATATACAAAACCTAAATCAATTATTTTGATTTTGTTATATTCAAATTATTACCTTGGATGTCATGATTTAATTTGAGATAATTCAAGTTATCGTATTATATTAATGTTATGTTATATCCGTGTTATTTTAAAAAAGATCAATTCGAATCATTTAATAACTATGTTAAGAAGTAAAAATTTTAACCAACACAATTATCTAAAGATTAGAGAAATTGTATTGTATTATTCATTTAATATCTTTTATTTATATTTTAATATATTTTTAATAATATTTATGGTAATATTTTCTCATATATTAGTGAATTTTATTTTAAATATGATTTAATAATTTTTAAAAATAAATAAATATAACAAAAAAATTTTAAAAATAAATTTATTAAATTATAAATAAATTAGTACAATAGAAATATTCGAATAATTAATTGTCTCGTAAATATGTTTACATAGTAAAAACTATAATAATGTTTTTAATATAATTATTAATTATGTTACCTGTTTAATAATTGTTTCACGTGAAATTAACTTAAATTTATAAATTTTATATTATATTTATATTAAATTAATAGATTGTGTAATAAATTACCATGACTAACAAACCCTTGACTCTCTTTTCTGTACTTAAATATTGTCATCGCATGATTCAATTAACATGAAATGGAAAAATGCAACTCAAAATTAACTACAAAATCTATAAACAACATTGATATTCAAGCGAAAATAAAGCTTATAAATTGTTCATCAAATTAAATAAGAGGGTCTGTTTATTCTCTGCCATCTACAGTGCTTTAACAATTATTAGTTAAAAAAAAAAAATTAATTCCTTTGAGAAATATTATACGTCTCCTGACAAACGACACATTGAGATTTTATTAGCCTATCAATAACACTTCCCTCTTTAATAACTAACTCTCTTGTTATCTTGTTCCATAGGTGTAATCCGTAGGTTTCCCTTCTCAGCTCAACCACCGTGTCTTCCACCCATTTTGATTCTTCCGGCGTAGTTGGCGACTTGTAAAAACTGTTTATCTGAATCCAATCTACAGGATAAAATGCTTTTGTTGGCAGAATTGTATGGTTATAGCCAGGTTTATTTCCCACCTTTTTAATGACTCGCGTCAAGAGGTAAGGCCCGTTATGTCCCCATTTGCTGCCATCAAAAGTCGTGGCAAATTCCTCAATAAATTTTAAAAGAAGTGGATGATTCATATCGAAGATTAGAACAGCACTATTCACTACAGCCCAATATCCTGACACCTTGTCAATACTCTGTGCTCCAATGGAATTCTTCAACCCTTTAAAGCTTTTTAGAGTGATGAAATCTGTGTCTAAGTAGACACCTCCATATTTGTATAGAACTGCAAGTCTCATGAGATTAGATAGATTTTGAGCAATTGGAATCTCACCAGGGTCTCTGTTTCCACTCTTCATTTCATCAAACCAAGCTTCAGCAGGGGTGTTCTTTAACAGAAAAGACAAGTCTGGTGTGACTGCAGAAACTTTGAACTTTCGATCAAGCAGTGGTTTCAAGATTCCGTACCCATATGGAGAATCAAGAGTTCTTGATAGAATCATCAAACATCCACGAGGATGAGCTTTGAAAAAACTCTCCATGGCCAAACCTTCTCTTCTTCCAAAAGAATTTGCTGGCGAAATCCATGTCATGAACGTCTGAACCTCACAATCATGGTTGAAAAAGTCAAGAACACGACCATGAAATTGCTGAGTCAAGTTGTCTGACCTGAAAATCTCAAACTCCGGCAGCTTCTCCCGGAACCATGCAATTCTTTCTTCTTCTGCGACATTAAACGGAGGTTTTAGAGAATTCCCACTTCCTCTATCAGCCTTCTCAATCTCTTCTCGTACTGAAAACAGTGGTGTGTTGCTAATCGTCGACTTATTTTGTCCCCCAACCTTGTTATGCAGCTTCTCAGAGATTGTTATGGCTCTGATAGCCGCAGCCTGCAGAGAATGTTTATAAGTGACACTATATTCGTAGACGAAGAAGAATATAGCAACAAATACGATGCTAAATAAGATAACTGATTTGGCAGGGCTTAGTAACCCGTAACTTAACATCTTCAGAAATTCCCTTCTCATTTTCTTATATGCTAGTGAAATAACGATGGATTTTATGAACAAAAAAACACAGCTCCGAGTAAATCCATGGCAGCCAGACCAAAGTTATTATATAAACATGGGAGTTTCGTATGTTGGTGTATATGTAGGCTGTTTCCGTTGACTTTAAACTAAGCAGTTGTGGATGCGCCTAAAGATTAAGAATTTGGATCAATATCGGATCTTGCTTCGTGTGTTTTACGACTTAGTTGAGTAACTGTGAAAAAGCATTAGATAGCTTAAATGTATCTTCTATGTTAAATTAATTAGAATGTTAAAAAAAAAAAGGTACATGGACTTTCGATCAAGCAGTGGCTTCAAGATTTTGTACCCATGTGGAGAATCCAGAGTTCTTGATACAATCATCAAAAATCCACGAGGATGAACTTCAAAAAAACTCTCCATGGCCAAACCTTCTCTTCTTCCAAAAGAATTTCCGGGGGAAATACATGTCATGAACCAATTTACTACCTCAATGCATTAATTTTATTTTGTTTTCTTCTTCATCTTCGTCAATTGCGTGGGATAACTTCAAATTTTTGTTAGGTAAAGCCAGAGGATTTTTTGAGATAAATTTCTCGAGCTTGTAACAATGTTTCTATTGAAGTCGATTTTTCAGGTAGATCTGATATCGTTTTTGATTTTTATTTGCTTTCTTTGTTGAATTTCATAATACTCTCAATCAACGAAACTTTTCCTTTTTTCAAGTCCCGAAGTTGTTTTATATGCAACAACCCACGTTCCAAGGTTGCTACAATTGCTTTGCTTCCCGCGCAAGTGCCAATAGAAAATTTTAATGCGTTCAACATGGAGTGCTGGGAGAATAGCTCGCAACATTTGTTATTGTTAGCAAGTTTGTTTGTTAACTTATTCTATGACTAAAGTAAGTGGTACGAGAGTAAGGAAGTCATGAATTTGAGTTACGAAGGTGTCGTTTTGGTTTGTTGAAGTTTCACAATGTCACTCAAAAATTCTACACACCCTTCAAAGTGAGATGATGAATGCCGTAAAAAAATTGAATTGAGATGTAGAATTCCATAAAAGATCTCTTAATGCTAATCGGAGTTCGATAGTCACGCAGTAAGTCAACACAGTAATCTTGCAGCTCTTCTAGACCCAATCAACATTAATATTTATCAAGTCATCCCCAAAAAAAAAATTGTTGTTTGGAATTATTTTTTAAAGAAGAAAAAGTCTTACTCCAACACGGCAACTGGCAAAGCATAAAACAAATAGTAATAAAAAAAAAATGGCCATGTGGGGTTGAGCTGTTATAATTTGGATATGACGCAAACCCAGCACGAAATATAATGGGCCTAAACTTTTTCCGTACAAGTTGTGACGCGAAAGATTAAGGTCTTGAAGACCTTTTACAGAACTCGAAAACAGGGGCACAGATGCCCCGAAGGGATTTACCTATCAAATTTAGGCGCTCCAAGCCAACAAAATCAGCAAATGGACTTTGAATTTCACCTGATTATTTATTCTTCGATAAATCTAGTTGTCCAGTACTTGTCAAATTGCCTACTTCCCGTGATATTGAGCCAATTAAAGGATTCTGGCACAAATGAACGCAGACCAATAACTTGGATAGGTATCGTTCCAGAAAGATTGTTTTCGGAGAGACCTAAACTCTGCAGTTGGTGGCAGTTTCCCAGAGCTGAAGGTATGCTTTCTTTATGGAATTTTCATCTAAACTGAGTTCTGTCAAGGAAGTTAAAATTGCAAAGGGACAAAGGAATTTCTCCTGAAATATTGTTTCCGAAAAAGAAAATATACTTCGTTAGTTTGAGAGATATCCAACAGAAATGGGAATGCTTCCTGTGAGAAGGTTCTTCTCAGTGGCTAATAAGATCAAATTTTTGAGATTCCTCAGACCCCTCTTGGGATGGAACCAGATCATGGATGTCCTAACATGTCTAAATAGCTAAGATGGGATTAAAAATTACAAATGTAATTCGGCAATGTCCCGCAAAGAATGCTTTTGCTTAGGCTGATTACTTACTGAGAAGTTACATTTCACCAAAGAATCGAAAAGGCCAAGGTCATCACCCTTTCCACTTCCAAGATTATTTATGGCAAAATTTGGCCTGATCATATTGTTTCAACGGTCCCAAATCTGCTGGTATCGATCCTGTAAAAGAGTAAATTGCAAATTCTAGCTTTTCAAGTTTGCTAGCATCAGCTATTGAACTAGGTATTTTCCCAGTAAACCTATTAGAACCCAAGAGAAGCTCACGGACATTAGGAAAGGTGAATCCAATATAAGATGGAATTTCTTCAACAAGTTGATTTTCTACTACAGCAAAAGTAATCCATTGATGAGATACGGAGGAGATGGACCAACTTAAAATTTTTATTTTAACACTTTCTGAAGTAACTGTATGCAAATATCAAAAATAGCCCTATCATAAATTAAAATTTACACTTTTTTTCAATATTTATTCCATGTATAATTTTTTAGGAACTCTAAATTTTTTTTTTTTTATGGTTATCCATACCCAAATGATCCTTACATATTTTGCAATGAAAACTTTTATATATTTATAAACACACACCAATAAACATCTATCATTTTAAAATTACGTAAATATTATAAATTTTATTTTAATTTTAAAAATTCGCATTATATTAAAAAAAATTAAATTACCTGATACAAGTTTTTTAATTGATACATAAAAGACTTTAATTGATAATTTTTTGGGATTTTTTTTTATATAATTTCTGTTAATGATGTATTTGTAATTATAAAATACACAAATATTGGGTGCCCACCCATTTCCTTATTTGTTAGGTTCTTTCATTGTTTAATATTAGGCTTGGACCCAATTTTATTTGGGCAAGTAATTGGGCTAATTTTGATCATTAGGAAAAGAATAGCGAGAAGCAACATTCAAGTAAAATCCAGACGGAATGTTATATTAACAATGAACCTTGACAAAAAGCAGTACAGTAAACAAAATATTGGTTAATAACATCCATGTCTCTAAATTTTATTCAATTCTCGATATGAGAAGAATTGAATAATCAATATACGCTTGTTTTATATTGTTTAAATATTAAAAAGTGATAAAAATAAAATAATTATAAAAATTTATTAATTATTCTTTTAATTTTTTTAATGTTATTTTTTGGAATCAGCTACTCTCACCTATTTTTTTTTTTTTTATTAGTGACAATTTAGGTATCCGGTATAATGTAGTATTGAAAACAAATCTCAAATCAAGCAATATACGGTGTAATCATGCAATGACTCTATGTTAAAGCTTAGCCGCCGGAAAAAGAAGCCAAGTAACTTTGAAAGAAATACCCCGCACATTTTTCTCCTGGAATTTGCTCCAATAGGCTTAGACAAGTCCACGTGCATGCAAACATTCTGTATTTTCTCGTCTCTCAGATGCTCAATCAAGACATCTCTCATTCTCTTAGCTTTTCCAGTTGTCTCCTCTCTTTGTAATTGTTCTAGTATTTATTTCTCTGCAACATCTCTATGAAAAATTTCTTGTGAGCCTTTGTGTTTTCAATTGACTAAGTATAAAGATTGAAGAAAGAATAAGGGAAACTGCAGATTTCTTCTAATACATGCATCCAACAAAATTGGCTTTCTCAACGTTGACAAGAATGTTAGGATCTAAATTTAAAGAATAATAATTCTAATTATCGT